>VXBC01001842.1:1293472-1352379 GCA_013399945.1 Ploceus nigricollis | reverse complement strand
AGCTTTTCTCCTTACCTGTAGGTCCTGCAGTTGTCTTCTCTGGTGGGTTAGGATCTGTTTCATCTGCAGTATCCTTTTCTGAAGAAGGGAAGAGAAGAGACATGGCAGCACTGCAAGGCATTGTTCAAAAAGCCTTGGGGAGTTCTGTGTGTGTAGGACAAGTGCTGAGCAGGGAAGTGCCATGGATCCTTGTGGGGCTGAGCAGCCAAAGCCCTGAGCACCCTTGCCCAGCCTCTTGACTCTCCCTGGCTGAGGAGCCTGTGTCATCCAATGTCCCCAATGGCAGGACTTGAGCACATCTCAGAGAAGCAGTGGATGCTCCCCAGCCCAGCTGTGCTCCCTGGCTGCAGCGTTCTCAGCCACAGGCACACTTGTGTCTCTATGCAGCAACACCCCCTTTGCCTGCCCAAGGAAGCACACAGCAGCCAGAGCAACTGGGGGATGCCACCAGACTGTGCCCAGCCTGCACATCTGCACTCCCTCATGGTGGCCTTTGGCACAGGTTCATGTGGGTGGAAGCCAGGGGCACAAAGCCTTTCCTGGGCCATCTTGATGGGGAGGTGGGGTGCTGGCAGGAGGGATGTGCTTGTGCAGGCCCACCATGGAGGAAGAGCTGAGGGACTGAGCAGGCTGCCCCTTCTCAGGGTGATCCCAGCAGGAGCTTTGACCCTTCTGGCTGGGGCTCCCCAGCACCAAGCTGGGAGTGGGGGACCACAGNGAACACAAGGACCTCACACACACTGTAGTGTCCCCTGCTTTATGGCCACAGCTGTGTTGGCCAAAGCTGTCACTTCCAGTGGCAACCAGCCTCAGTCACAGGTCCCTGCAGGATCTGGTCACAGGATTTCCCTGGGCATCTCTACAGGGATCCCCTTCTACCCAGGCCTGATGCAGGAGGTAAAGGTGCCAAGCACAAAAAGAGCAGCCTCCTCAACTCTTCCCCAGTGCTTCCTTCCTCCTTGCAGCAAAGAGCAGCAGGGAAAGAGGGACTTGTGGAGGGTATTCACAGCCTTGGTCTGGGCACATTTGTGTCCCCTGGGAGAGGAATTCAGGGAAACCTCTGTGGGGGCTGCAGAGCTCCCTGGGACTGTTCCCAGAGGGGGCTGCCTGAGGGCTTTGCTCCTTACCTGCAGGTGTTGAGTCTGGTGCCACTGTTGTGTCAGCAGGTGTTTCAGCAGGGGCTTCTGATGGAGGGAAAAGAAGAGAGATGGCAGCACTAGGGAACTCTTTGCATGCAGGACAATTGTTGAGCAGATAAGTCTGGGGGGACCTGTGTGTGTGGCTGAGCAGCCACAGCTCTGGGCAGCCTCACCCTGCCTTTTGTCTGCCCCAGGCCTCGTGCTGTGCTGTAACAGATTCCTGTGGACTTTGACAGCAGGCTATTTCTATTCCAGGAATGCTTCTTCTGCTACACCATCATCTGGAGTATCAAGACCTTCTTTCTCTTTTTCATACCTCTATGCATTTCTGACTTTATACATTATTTTTTTTCTCTTTCTATTCCTTCCCTCTCATCTTTATTTCTGAATCAAGGGAATCCTACATGATACCAGCAAACTGGTGAAAATACTTCCTCAGTCTTTGATTTCAGCCTTTGTTATTGCTTTTTTTCTTCCAAAATATTCTAGTTATTTATTTTTAAATTGTTGGGTTTTGCTTTATTTAACCTGTGTCATTCTCAACTCGTGATATAAAGAATGATTTCAGGTGTGAGGGGTTTGTTTGTTTTGTTTTTCTTAGATGTAAGAACAAATAGTAAACCAGCCTTGCTGATAAATGTGTGATACTCACAAATGGCCAGTTTGCATCATGTAATCTAACTTTAATCTGAATTAGTTAATTATTATTATTAACTATTATTAATTAATCATTAATTTACCAGTTAAGAATAAACTTATTTACTCTGTGTGAATGCTGCTGCAAGCATAATTTTATCTAAAGCATTAAAAGCATGCAGCTGAAAGACTAATGTATTTGTGGCTAAAATCCACGTCACTATCACAGTCTGCACATCTCAGCAGACATTTGAAAAATAGACCCCACTTTTCTAGAGCTTTATAGGGCTTTGAAAATACAAAGTGAGGAAAATCTTCTATCCTTTTTTTCTGATTGACAGTGTATCTCACATAGAAAAGGCACATGCAAAAGACAAGTAATCCATTAGCCTCCTCTAGGTGAAGGGGAACACGAGCAATTGTGGCAGTTCCCTGCCAGGTCTCTTGCCTCCACTGGTCACTGAGTTCTATAAACAGCATTGTTTGTTCCCCAGTTAGTATAAATGGGTATTTTTCCTATAACTGTGAGAGTATGAATCTCTGCTGGCCACAGGCAATAGATGTTGGAACAGCAACCTGTTATAGAGCTAGCTTTTTTTACAACTGCTAGAGCTGGGAGGCTCTGGCTAGCCATCGTCCAGGAGTAGCCTTTGGACCCAGGAAGAACAGCATCCACGGTGCCAGCAGAGTGCATGAGCTGCAATTGAACCTTGTGGATGGGCTTGACAAAGGTAAGCTGAGCAAAGGTGGCTGATTTATGGCTCTGTGTGCCTAGATCTAACCTTCTGTGTATGGCAACAGGATGTGTTAATGGGCTTGGGCATTACCCCTGTGATAAAGAAATGGATGTTGCCACCAAGGATATACAATAGCAGAGACATCTGGCTGCTGAGCAGGGCAGGGCCTTTGCCAGTACTATTCAAATGGACACATCCTGCAAAGTTTTTACAATGTTTGCTTAGAATGAAAAAGGTTTCTGGGCAGATCTATCCTGATGTGAAGTCTGATCAAGTGAAAAACGGGTATTGCTTTCAGTAAGCCTTGGCACAAGAATTTTCACATCTTGCTATTACCTACAAGCCTCCAACCAGGAAACCAACCAACAGACAATCTTGAAGACTTCTATGCTTATGATTTACAGCTGAAAATTGGTCTGTAGCACACTGTGAATGTTGCTGGAAATACATCTGTTCATTCACAGTAGTCAACAGAGACCCACAACCGTCTGCCACCAGTTGCAAGCTTAACAGGTCTTAACTCAGCTGATAACTCTGCAATTTTATCTTTGTATTAGCTAGGAGATCCTATCCTCTCACAGCTTCAAGTTGCTACAAAACTCTTCATAGATATGCTTTACTTCTGCTAATGTCTTCACTCCCTCATACCTCTCACTGAGTACCAGGAAAAGACAAGTTTAGCTGCAGGCTCTGACCCACAACTACCAACTCTGACACAATGCCAGAAAATGTACTAAGTGGCTTAAGGAATGACACCTTTAGTTTGAGCAGACTATGGTGCAACCCTCTTGAAAGCGAGTGGTGATGTTTCCATTAATTTATTTCAACAGGAAGGAACAAAAGCTCTGTGAGCCAGCTCAGGGGGAGCTGCTTTCCAGACTGGTTGGTTAAGGAGCCTCTGGCCAAAAGGGTACTGGAGTGGAACAGTTGCACCTTTTGTTATGACTGTAACAGAGCTTGAATTACCTGGGTTTAGTATGAAAGTCCTGAAAACTGCTCTTGGAATAAGCTGAATTAGGTTAATCATAAGCACCAGTGATTTTCCATTGTTCTGTGAACAAGGAAAGCCGTTGGCTTATAGTGGCATCTTTCATCATTAATTAATCAAAATCTAGACATATTGAATTGTGTATCACAACTGGCTTCTCAACAACTGCTGAAAGTACTAGAAAACCCATTCACTGCCACACAATAGCTGCCTTGATAAATCACAAAACAGAAGATAGTGGTTCTTACCTTTCAAAAGGCTCAACACCAGGGCGAGCCACACAGCGAAGAACACAGAGCATCTCATTGCCACTTCGGCTGCTGCTGCCACTTGCTGCTAAGCCTAAGAGAAAGTGCCTTTCTCTTCTGGCGTCAGCTCATTTAAGGTCCCAGCCACGGGTAGAGAGCTCAGCCCTGAGCTGACGTCATGGTGGCAAGTGGCAAATGATAAATTCAAGCGGTGTTTTTCTTCCTCCTCGGGCTGGGAGGAGATTTCTGGACCTGCAGCGTTCTTCCTTTAAGTCATAAATACTTGAGATCTGTTGACACAAGGAAGTTACTGCTAAATAAGCTGACATGGGAACTGACAGTGCACCAGCTATCCCCTGCCAGCTTCCCATGCCAACACCTTCCATGCAAATTAAATGAAGAGTGCAGTATAATCTGTTCTTAAAGTGGAAGAGGTGACCCCATCCCAAGGCATGCTAATTATGCACTTAGAAAAGAGTACCTGGGATCCACATGCTCACTTCCCTTGCAATATATTACCAGTACAGACAAGCTTCATTCCTCAAACTCCAATTATTTTTTCTTATAAACAAAATCTTATGCTAAAGCACTTCTTACTGATTAACAGGTTAAAAAGAAAGAGAAAACACCTGCACCTTTGACATCAAAGAAACAGGACTGACATTGGCCCTTCTGGCAGTGATCGTGGCTGTTTTGTTTGCTGCCCTCTTACGGGCATTGCAGGCTCACTAAAGTGGTGGGCGAAGAGAAGGAGGAGCAGGCAGGACAGCCAGCAGGTGTTTTTGTCTTTTTCTGAGTGGCAGCCTCCCTTTCTTGAGAGGAAATGTACTCCTGCCAGGGAGACATTTGTAACCAGGGAATGTCAGGCTGGAGCACAAAGCCTGCAGCAGATCTAAAAATGACAAAAAGCCCAGAAAGCCATTAAGCAGGTAACACCGCTGTGATGTGTGGAAAATAGGTGGGAGACTGAGACTTTTTAACATGGTATTCCAGGAAGCTTCTGAAATGGCCAGTGAGAGACCCAGATGGGAAAAAAGGGTCTCTGTGGGCAGGAGTTGTGTTATCCCAAAGCCTCCTACTTCTAGCTGCCTCCCCTGCCCAAGTTCTTCAGTGTTTGTTCTGCTTTGTGCTCCAGTAAAATGCACTGCTTGAGATCAGCTGGGCCAGATCAGTGATTTCCAGTTCCTCCTTTTCAGGCAACGGTATAATTTCTCTCATTTTGAAGGTCTGAGTGACTCTGTATCTTGCCACAACTGCCAGTAAAGTCTTCCTCTGAAATAAACCCAGGTTATGCCATCATTACCAGACAAAAGAAGGAAGAACAACCCATCAGTGTATCCCCTGCAATGCCACTTCTAATGGCTATGGTCCTGGTCTCCTCTGGCAGACCCCACTGCCAGCATCATAGGCAGGTTATGAACACACTACTGAATGCCACGTAACAGCTCAGGGTAGTAAATGCCTCTCCCTTCATCTGCTTTTGTTTGATCTTCTGTTTTAAGAACAAGAAACGCAGTCTTGGGTAATCTCCTGTATTGAGAGGGTGTATCTCCTTGAATGAAGGAGGGTGAGAGAGACCAGAAGTATTACTCAAAGTAATTCCTGAGCTTAGGGTTGTCTTAAACTTTTAACTTGCACTGAACCAGGAAACACTGCTGGCTTGCAGACAGCAAAAATGGTTGTGTGCCTCTCTGCTGGCACAAGGAATGAGCGGCCTTGTCCCTCTGTGAACCTGCTCAGGATGCTGAGCCTGAAATGTGGGGATTTTGAAGTCTTTGAAGTCCCTCCAGTGCAACCTGCTCCCCACACCTACCCCTTGTCCCCACAGTGACCCCCTGGCAGCCCCCTTCTCCCTCCGTCTGCTCCTTCAAGCCATGCTGGATTCAGCTCCTGCCCCTCCCATGCTGACTGTCCATCACAGATCACTCAATTCCTCCAGGCCCCTCCTTAAAACTGCTTTGCCAGGAAGCTGACAGAATAAGAGAGGGAAATGCCTGGGAAATGTTTGGCCCCAATTCCCTGTGCCTACCTGCTTGGCCAGTGTCCAGCCTCCACCTCAGGTCACCACCACCCTCCCAGCTTCAGGAGACATCCAAAAACTAATCCCAAAGTCTTGTTAGAAAAACATAGTTCAGTGCTGTGAGCCCCAGACCCCAGCAGGTGCTTCAGGGGGGAATGGGTGTGCAGAGGAGGACAAACCTGGCTGTTGGAGAGTGGCACAGCTGTATGTCACCCACCCTCTGGCAACGTCCATCTCCCAGACTTACACTCTTCAGTCTTCATGATATACTCTGATTTTCCAATGCTGCCTCAAGGTGCAGCTAGATTAATCCAGGTCTTAAAATCTCCCTGTTGGCTGGGAAGCAAGTGCATGGGACCAAAAGAACTTCTTAGGGCACTACTGAAAATGAGGGCCAGGTCTTCAGCAGGTGGAAATGGTGCAGCTTTTCTGCCTACATGAGAGACTACTGGTCAAGTGTGCAGTCCTGCACATTAGAACTGTTCTCTACGGTGAATGCACATCAGGAGCTGGTGTGTTACCTATATTTTTAAACTTTTCTTCCATTCCTACCTGGTTGTTTATGCTTATTACTATCACAGTTTTGGCAGTGTGAGTCATTTGCAATGCAAAAGGCCCGAGTTTCTCCAGGAAATAATGCACTGAACAGACACACATCTTCACAGACTAGCAGTTTTCATCTCTGCTTGCCCTTCCCTGTCCATTTTGTGACACACCAGTGGTCACAACAGGCTCTCTCCAGGAAGGAGGGTGACAGGCTCTATGTGCCCCATTGCTTGGTAGTTTGTGGGGGAATTAGTTATAGAGATATGGTGGTTTAGGAGAACAGACACAGAGAATTAACGAAATAGGAGAACTGATACCAGTGAAATAGCAGCTCTGCTGCACTTATTAATTAAGTCGTTAAGCACACATTTAGGCAATAAAAAGTTGACTGTTAGTCCAGACAGACTCACACAGCCACAGGAATTGTGATGTCCTGCAAGGAACTACAGAGAAAACTTCCTTTGCAGAAATAAGTCAATAACTTTCCAGAGGCTGTAAAATCAAACTGTTGTGTGTCAAAACTCAGATATGACAATCAAGAACACTGAACAATTATTATGGAATAAAAAATATGCTATGTTTAGTAACAGTAGCTGCTCTATTGTCAATACTTTTTTATGGCAGGAAAAAGAAATACGAAAAGTAAAGGGCCTTATCTATCTATTAGAAAGTGCCTGTAATCAAGAAACAATCATGCTGTCAGACAACAAATTAGGAAAAATTGTCTTTTACACTCTTTATGTGCATCAGCTCAATATTTTTTTTCCTGCACATTTTCCAACCCTTTTCCTTACTAGATTCCTATACATTTTGCCATTTCCTGTAAATTTGGTTCCTCCTCTATATATGACATATATAAGTAGAAATATATGTTTTAATTAGCTAAAAGTTAAAAAAAAAAGCTTCAGAAGTCTAAATCAAAGATTTAGCTATGGATACAGATTCACATATAATCAGGGGAAGCAGATGCTTTTTATCTTCTTTTCAGGTGGTTCCCAAGAGTTTGAGGGCACACACTATGGATGCATTCAGTGGTCCCAGAGGCACTGACACGCAAATCTGAAGTGGGCAGGGCTGTTAAATCATGTGCTTGTCCATAACCCCAAAGATCTTTTACTTAGTCCCACGGAGATGTTGTCACCCATGGTTTTACACTGCCAATTTCCTAAAAGATGCCAACATCACACAGAAAGTAGAATAACATGAGATAGCCATGGTAAGTGGTCTCTTACCACGGGGTGAACTGCTCTCTGTGGATGTGTGTCTCTTTTCATGGCTACTGGGAGAGCCAGATCATGTGTTCAAACTGGCCACCTAATTTTTCATAGAACAGATGAATCCCACCTTAGTCCCATCTGATTGCTGTCACAGTTGTACTGCTCTGGAGCAACACAGGAAAAAATTGCCCCAAATGAACCTACCTGCCATTGTTCCAGATGCTCTTCCAAATCATGCCTCTTCTCAGCAGCCTGATTTGGACTTGGTGTTTTGGATTCAAGGTGCCCTCCTTCTTCCTTTGAGGGACACTCAGCTGGGCATTCTTCACTGTCCCTGGTGGTTTTTACTGGGGGCAGGAGTGATCTCATGGTGGTCAGGTCCAGTCCTTTGCCCTTGCAAACAGCCCTGCTGCACCCCCCTCTCCTGAGGATCTCCTCCCCTCCAACATGCACTCACACATGTGAACACACAACTTTACCAGTTCCAGCAAAAATTAAACGGAGGAAAAATTAAAATTAAACTGAGTTGCTTGGTGCCACCAAGATACATGTATCAGAACACAACTTGTATTTCAGCTGAGCAGAATTTTGTTTGGCACAACTAACAGAACATACCCATTTCCTCTTTGCTTTCCAATTTAGTTACTCGATCAGGAAGCACCATCAGAAGAACAAAAGCAATTTCTTTTCTATGCAATTTCTTATTTTCTGGATTAGATGTATAATAATAATTAAAACCACCTAAAAATCACATATGTTTCCCTTTACAGGCAAAGCTAAAGACAATAAAAAACCAGGGACGTAGTAATATTCATTGTTTTATTGTATCCTTTTATGATACTGACTAGAACGCCAGATTTAATAATATTGGATGCAGGTATAAAAATAATCCAATCCTTAAAAATTATATTTTGCTACTACAGTACTGTATAATTAGTGGAGGCTGAAAATATGATACAACTTTAAATAATACTGGTTTGGAAAACATCCTCAGAACCCCAGAGACTTGGAAGCAAACATTCAGAGATAGAGGGAAGGGAGTGGAGCAATGTCAAGGACATAAAGCAGGTTTACATTCAGGTTGTAAAGAAGCACAAACAAATGGTGAAAATTTATCTTTTGAAAGAGAGGCCACAAAAGGTGAACTTTACTACTGCAATTCTAAAAGCTGCTTAAATAAATCATTATGATTTTACACACCAAGTTTCACCTTCCACTAGGAGAAAGTCCTGTAGAATTTAATGGGTTTAAAGCAAATGACTGAGTTTAACAGAATTTCCTTTAAAAAATGAAGGTGGTAAATATTTATCCTGATGAGCTTCTTTTTTTTTCTTTAAAGTAAACCCATCCTAGCAGATTTTATTGAAGACTTTTTATGTCCAGCACATTCTATAGCCGTATTCAAGAGAAGTGATCAGTGTTTACTGTATTCCACAGGACTTTTCCATACAGGATTTTGCTGACCTGGGGGCTGCCTACTGCAGTCATTAATCCAAGTAAGACTCCCATCCCTTCTAGCATTTCATTGAAATAGAGACTGAGTGATTTAGCATTTCAATACCACTTTGGAAGAACATCAGGCACCCTCGCTAGGTGTTCCCTCAACAAGGATATTATGCAACACAGACTAAACACAGAACAGGTGTCATCCCACTCTTGACCTCACAGTACTGAAGTCACACTTCTGCAAAATAAGTAAGCATATTCTTTTTTTTTTTTTTTAATTTTGGTACTTCTTACTCCTTTCATGAATTTCTCTCTTGCTTTTCAATTTCAGCAGCTCACGGGAATGAAGAATTAAATGTACATTGAAAAGGTCCCAAACTCTTACAAGCACATAGGACATACCCCTTCTGAAACTAAGAGATCTTGCTTAATTTCTAAAGGGACAGGTAAGGGTGATCTGCAGAGCAGTTGCTATGTGTGACAGCAGGAAGCATTCCTACATCCCTAGATATTACATGATAGGAAAGAGGCTGGCTGACCAGTAAAACAGCTACACAAAATTCACATTCATTCTCTTCCCAGGAAACTGCTTCAGATCTTGAAGCTGTTTTGTTCATTCTCACATAACACAGGTCCTGCTGCAGTAGTAAGTATGCTTTAAAAAAAAATAGATACAACATGGAAAGGCAGGAACAGTATCACAGAAATAGGCAGACAGAGCCATGGGAAAGCATGTACTACACGCAGGTGACCCTGGTGGTGGAGTAATTCAGGCCTAAAAAAACTTCTTTACAGTCCATAGGAAAGTTACCCCAGTCACTGTAGGGATGCTGGATTACATCCTTTGTGTGTAAAGGGGAAAAAACACTAGTCAGCATAGGAAGAGCATCCGTTCTTGTTAATTTAAAGAAGAAAGCTAAAGATTACTATTAGGGAATGAAAATTGCAGCTGGATTTGGAATGGATACAGCCATTGACCAGCATCACAGACAAATCCCAGGAAAGCAACTCGGCATATTTGCAGCAGTGTCCAAACCCACTCTGTGCTCACTCAGGTCCCAGCAAACAACCTGTACAAGAATTGGCACAAACTATTTCACAATGATAAATACCTCTCTCTGACTGCAATTTATTGCTATTTTTAAAGCTTTTTACTACCCTGCAGTGTGGAGGCAGATAACTTTCATAAAGCTGTTCATGAGCAGTAACTCAGTACATGACTGTGCCAGTGGGTCTTATGGGAAATGCCACAAGAGCAATGAGATTCATTGCTGCTATAAAACCTAACACTTCCAGTGTGGGGAAAACCTGGCCCGCTTTTTCCACTTACAGCCCAATTCAGTGCTGTGAGGTTTCAACAGTGTGAAAAAAAACAACCCTGATTTCCCCAGTGCAGCTGGCAGGACTGGCCAGGGCAAGCAGCAGAACACAGGAAGACTGTATGTTCAAGATGCCTTTTGAAAGATTCCTCAAATCTGTGTTTTGCTGATCAGTTCAGTGGGACTGCCTCTCCTATGCTGATGGTCAGGGTATTTTTGTGGGTAAGGTGTTTTGACAGTATAATTGGCAGAGCACCAAGCAAGCACATGCCTCTCACAATTTTTCCTGTCAAGTAACAGAATTAGCATTTTTTTCCCAAATTTAATTAAAAATACACCCACACAACTGCCCATGGGTCATTGCTGACTGCTCCCCTCACTTTCCACAGCAGCCAGGAGCAATAGCAGATTTATGAGCAGTTTTTGGTGTAGTTTTTCTTCCTTTCCCCACATCTGGCTGAACCACTTGCATTCTCCATACCAAAAACATGCCACTTCCCTCCTATCCTCTCACACAGTCGAGAGTGATTCCCCTTGGCAAAAACATCCAGTGTGCTCAAAATTTTCAGTTTGGGGTAGCTAGAAGTAATCTAAAAGAGAGATGAGAAATAAGCTGCATGTATTTAGACATCCTACAGGGAGTTAGGTTGTGAACAGAGAAGCATCTGATTTTGAAAGTGGGCTTAAGGGCACATAGAGACCCTTCTTATACTCTAGAGAAGTAACAAGCCCCACTCCACTGCCAAAGGGCACTTTGTTCATGGCAGACACAGATCCTCTGTGTCTCAGAGAGGATCCTGGTGGCAGCTTTACACAGAGACAACCTGCACTGAAACAGTGCCCACATCCCTGCTGTGGGTGAGTCCGTACTGCTGGGGTGAGGCAGTGAACACTGCAGTAAAATAACCACCATAAATTGTGACACAACGCAGTGCACTGCACCCACCCCTTCTGTCCCCGTGGAGCTGGGAGCGCGTGGTGCCTGGCTGAAGACAGCAGCACTGCAGCACAGGTTGCAGCTGGGCTGGTGGAGACCCAGGGGCTGAATCACCCCACGCTGCCTCTGTCACCTTCCCAAAAGCTTCCTGGAACACTGTGGGGGAAAGCACCTGCACTCATCTGGGTGCTGACTTCTGCCTAAACCCCTCTCTTGCCTGCTGGGCAGGGCCTCCTAAGACATCCAGAGAAGGTGTAGCAGGTCAGGAGAGACCCTTTTCCTCCTTCTCGTCCTCCTGTGGACCATGCACTGGCTCTGAGACTCCTTTCTTACCCAAGCCAAATAGAAGGTCAGGCTGTGATAGATAAACCCTCATAAGAAATGCCCCAATGTTTACCTGCATTGGCAGAGAGAAAATTTCAGTGCAATAACACTCTTTCAGAAAATTCCAAGTTTTGCAGTCCTCACTCAGAAAATCCTGCTGGATTTACTGAGGCTCTTTATCTCCAGATACAATTCAAGAAGAATTTGAAGTCCATTAAGGTATTAAAATTATTACTTGCAAACTTTTGTGTGCTCTCATTAGAAGTAGTCCTATCTCAATTCCACTCAAACCCCTTGCAATTTGCTGGGAGATACAGACCAGAAGTTTTGTTCATATACTCTTTGTGCAGAAGGACTGATCTGCAATTGAGTTGGTGTGCCATACTTTGTCCTTTGTACTTGACACGCAGGGGTTCATCTAATCTTTGAACTAACCAAGCAGTTAAACATCTTTGCCTACAATAGGCCTATATGCCTATACAGCCCTAAATGCTTCCCCATCTGAGGAAATGCTGGCACACGGGTAAATCATGGGATTCCCATCATTGCTGGGACACCTCCTTATCCCAAGCTGCTTTACTGAAAAGGAACAAAGTTCAGTGCTTGTCTATAGGCTTTGGATTTAGATTTAGCATGAATTGCATCTTTTCTTTTGTAACAAAAATATAGCTCTGCTCCATACCAGGGGAAAGGCAGTCCTTTCTGTCCTGGATGAAAACTCTGATCAGTGTGGCAGGGAACAGCTAATTCTTGTGCTTTACCTGTTGTAATATTTTGGACACTGTAAGTAGAGCTTTCCTTAAATACAGTTCCTTAGGCAGCTGCACTTCCCATGAGCATCCATTCCTTTCCCCCTGCAGCTGAGATCAGCTGTGCAGTACCAGCTGCAAGGCTGATTATGGATCAGACGGGCGTGAAGCTGCACACGCTGTCACCGAAAGTTCACCTAAGTGCAAAGGGTACTGCCCTAGGTGTCCATAAAGCTCTGTTCCTCTGCAAGCTCACACTGCTGCTTCTACATAGAAGACAAGAGCTGAGGGGTAAAAAAGACAGTGTTTGTGTGCTATGGCTGGTGCACCTAACTGTGCCTTCTCAAGCACATCTGTGGCACCTTTCCTGTCTTGAAGTTTTGAGAAAACAAGACAGATGCGAGCAGGGACCAGAAATCTCTAAGCCAACACAGCTTATAATTGCCTGTTGCTGTGTCACTTCCCTCTGGATACCTGTTACTGACCTTTGGTAGGGAACACAACAGCCTTTAAAGTGCTGGGAAAGGATCTGGGAACTCACACCATCTGTAGGATGCAATATTCTTCTCCCTGATGGAGAGTTCCTCATCACCCCAGGTTTGCCTCCAGTGAGCAGCCACACAACACATGAGCATCTGAACTGGGGTTAGGCACTTTGGGGGATGCATCCCGTGATCCTCAGTGCTTCAGTGAGCTGAGCTACCTAATGAACTTAGTTGTAGGCACTGTGATTTTAAAGCATGGTGGGGGAGAAGGGAATATCAGCTCATGTACACACTGCAGATATGGTGAGTTAGTGACGAAGGAACTGTGCTACTTGTTATCCTTATACAAGCAGCCACCTTGAATTAAAAGCACACTCACATTCAAGAGGAGAAACTGCATCTGGACCTTGTATCTAAACAGGCTTTGGATGACTCAGATTAACAGTGCAGTAAAGATAAGTGGTAAATATACTTCATGATATCTAATTATATTTCCCGCATGTGAGGCGGGGCAGTCCCAAGCACAAATGCAGGCTGTTGGAGAATAGAAAGTAGCCCTGAGGACTTGGGGTGTTGGTTGGCAAGAAGCTCCACACGACCCAGCAATGTGCTCTCACAGCCCAGAAAGCCAATTGTGTCCTGGGTGGCACCAGAACCAGGGTGGGGAGGGGATTCTCTCCCTCTACTCTGCTCTCCTGAGACCCCACCTGCAGTGCTGTGTTCAGTGGTCCCATAAGATATGAGGCCAGAGGAGGCCACAAAGGTGGTCAGAGGCTGGAGCACCTCTCCTATGAAGACAGTCTGAGAAAGTTGGGGCTTTTCAGCCTGGAGAAGAGTAGGCTCCAAGGAGACCTTAGAGCGCCTTCCAGTAACTAAAGGAGGCCTACAAGAAAGCTGGAGAGGGACTTTTCACAAGGGCATGTAGGGATAGGACAAGGGAAATGATTTTAAAGCAAAGAAGGTAGATTTAGATTAGTTACAAGAAAGAAATTCTTCATTATGAGAATGGTGATGCACTGAAACAGGTTGCCCAGAGAAGTTACCCAATCCCTGCAAGTGTTCAAAGCCAGGTTGGATGGGGCTTTGAGAAACTTGGTCTAGTAGAAGGTGTCCCTGCTTATGGCAGAGGAGTTGGGAAAAAATTATGTGTAAGATCCCTTCCAACTCAACCCATTCCAGGGTTCTGTGATTAGTAAGATCTCTTTCAACACTCACTTTAGGTCAGAATACAGTCCATGAGTTTCAATCTGATCTTTGGTGAGACATGCAATAACTTATATTCTTCAGCTTCTGCTAATATGAACGAACACACCTGGGTGAGGAAACTTGCCTGGTCTGAATCACTCGAAACTAGGATGGAAGAAAGAAAAACACTTCAACATAAGTGACCTTTGCTATGCTAGGATTGCAAGCATCATGTTTTTCTCTCCCTTAAATGCAACAGACTGCAGTCAGCCCTCTTTTCCAATGCACTGAAAGTCTCCACAGAACCTACAAATTCAAGGTGGACTGTGGAGGTTTGAAAACATATCCCACCTTCAGTGCCCAGTTCCTCTGCCCAGCCAAGCCTACAGCATTATTACTTCTTCACAGATTCCTCATAAAAAGCATTCTGAATTCACAGCTCATCTTCTTCTTCCCTGTGAGTAATTATTTAATATTGTATCGCTGTGTCTACAGGCATTTAAATCCTTGCAGGGAAACAGAGCCCCAGAGGATCCCATATGGAAGCACCATGATGGTGTGTAGTGGCATCACTTCTGAACAATATTGGTTGACAAAACAACAGCATTCCCTATATACAGAAGGTTTTGAAAGCAGCAGAGAGGAACAATTGTGCCTTTTTTCTGTTAAAATTGCAGCAGTGTGACTAACCTTCCTGCACTCCTTGGAGACAATTAACCCATGAATTCAGCCAATATTGCCAGACACTGGGCTTTGGCAAGGACTCAGAAATCTGGAGAACTTTTACCAGTACAAAGTTGAGGGCCAGAAGACAAGCCAGCTTCCCTGTCCTGCATGAAGCCGACAGCAAGCAGTGGTCTAAAAGGGAGTGGACAAACTTGCCTGACCAAAAGCAATTGCACAGTGAATCTTTGCATGAAGGCTGGCTAGGAAGACAAGCACAGTCAACAGTGAACGAGATCTGTAAACAAGACACTCCCTAGTGGTATTCAATGCAGAGTGCTGGGCACAGTTCATCGGCCTGTACTGATCCATGCTTGCCCATGTAGCGCGAAGAGTGCAGAATGAATAAGGAGTACACGTGTTAGCTTCCCACTGGGTCTTTCAGTGATGTGCTTCTGGAGCCATTCCTTCCTCTTCCTCCTCCTCTCTGATGCTCAGCAACTGTGACCGTCCCTCAGGGCAGCAATGCTCAGCATGAAGTTCAAAGTCCTTCCTATTAAATGGGAAGAGTAAGATTGATGTGGCCTCAACTACCCAGGAGACAGATTGTACCTGGGAATTAAGGGCCACACAACTGTGTCAATCTTCCACTCCCTCTCCACTCTTTGCTAAAAATAGTCTCTTCTTCTGGTTTCATCACTAATGAAGGACGGATTGTATTGTCCAGGGTAGATGCATGAATGTCGAGATCCAGGCAAACCAGTGTAGGGAGGATAAAGTCCATTTCTTTCCAGTTCAGGATTTCTCAGTCCAGTTGGCTGTATCAGCAAAAAAAAAAAACAAAATTAAATAAAAAATGTCTTATTCTCACACTCAAATCCTCCTTCAGGCACAGCCTTACCACATTTCTCTGCTGTTGGTTCAGTAGCTAGAGGGAACAATGGGATCTCTAATGATCTCTATAATCTAGAACGATTTTTGCTGTATTGCCTGAAGGGATTATTATGATGAAATCTAATTTCAACATCTGGCCAAAGAACAGACTTGACGTTTACCTGACTCTGCCAAGTGTGGTCTAAGTACACAGTTAATTTTTAATTAAAAAAAAAAATCTACTGCTGAGCTCAGGTATTGAAACAACTCTCATTAGAAGGATATCATCCCAGAGCCATCCTTAAAGGAGACAATTATAGAAAATCAAAGGTAGACCTCTGCTTTGAGTATTACCTGGGCATTTCTCTCCTCATTTACCATAGGTACCTCCTCTCCCAACACAGGCCCTTGAATTATATGTCAAATACAAAATGATCTGACCTTCCTTTCTCTTCCCTTCTTGTAACTAAGTAAGACTCCTGGGGACACTTGGTGGAGGAACACTGATGTCTAAGATCAAGTCTGTACAATCCTTTCACCCAGTGAATAACATGAAGCCTCTTGGTCTAATCTGTTACAGAGTATATCCATGCAAAACCCTCATCACCTACTGCTTGCTAAAAGTTTCCATTTCTAGTTCCCAGCATAATGAGTCTTAAAAAAAAATTAGGAAATGTATTTTCATTTCAAATATCTCATTCTTAGTGGAAGCATGAAGGAGAATTGTTTGACTCAAATTTACTGTGCAACCCGGTAAATTTGCTCACTGAAAAACTTAAAATATAAGCCAGGAAAATAGTAATGCTCTCTGTGCTCTGGAAAGCAAGGAGACCAAAATGTGTGAATTGGGTGAAATCCTGCGACTTTCACTCTCACAAGTAACCCACACACACCTTAAGTACATGTTGCTGAAAATGAGTGACAGATGATACAGCAGCACCACAGCTCTGGATACAGCCATTAGCAGATGGTACCAACCATGACATAACAACTTGGGCTTGTGTCTTTCTGTGCCCTACACAGCCTATTACTCCTTATTCCCTCAGAGCTGAAGGGATGCTCCTTATGAACTCTGGAGAGGGAAGGAATGGAGGAAAAGAGGGGTCCTCAGTGACCAGCATCCTCCTGTTTTGGGGCAAAGCTCCCCGACAGAGGTTTCAACCTTCCACTTCATCAGTGAGGGTGGACAGGAGAAAACTGCTAAAAGGGAACCCTAGAAGTTTATCCAATACCTTTAATTGTCCTTCTCTACTCTAGGATTAGGATTTTTGGGCTTTTTTACCAAAATATTCCTAGACATTTCCTAAGCATTCTTCTTAATGACATCTCTTTGTGATATTCACCACAGGCTAGAGCCCATAGGACTCCTAAAATGCCTTGCTATGGAAGACATTTGCTTTGCCCTTTTATCTTGCAGGAAAGGGATCTGCACTTCCAAAAATAAAGGAATATCTCTTTCCTGTATGAGGCACGAAGGGTTAAAAGTTAATCTATGGATAGATACCGAATAATACACATCTGTCATCTGCAACAGGTTCTTGGTGCTTCCATTCTCCTGCATCTCGATGGTCTCTCTGCCCCACTCCTGTGCCCGGGGATTCTTCGGATATTCAGCATAAGGTGACATCTGGAAATCCCCACTCTTGAAAATGAGTTTACTTATGTCATTTTTATTCTTCCTGTTTATAAAAGAATGAGGGAAAGTGAAAACTTACAACTTATCCTGCTGTCTTGTATACACTTCTGACATGATCTCAGGAGAGATCATTACTCGATGTTACGAATCTTGACTGGGAACAAAGATCACCTCAGAAGGACTAGAGTCCCGTCATCTGCTCTGAAGCCAAATCAGATATGAAATCAGATCATGCAGCTCAGGGCATTATCTGGTGGGATTTGAAATCTCCAAAGTTACATGGCAACCTCCCTGAGCAACCTGTTCCACTGCCTTACTGCTCCCTTGGTGAAAGGATTTTTCCCTACATCCAGTTTGAACCCCTCCTGTTCCAGCTATGTCCCTTGTCTCTTAAAAACATGTGTGTTCACCAAGTCAATGAAAAAATCATAGAAATTGAGGAAGAAAAACATATAGGAGCCCCCATGCTGTTAACTATAGCACTTTTAGGCACTATGTTAATTCCTAAGAAGGAAGACCTGCAAGGAGCTGGCCTGAGTGACACCAAATGTCCCTCCAGGACTATAATGGTTAATGAGTGGACTTTGGTGACACTTCCAGTTCAAAGCAGAGTATCCTCCAGGAAGTCACATAAACTTCCCAAGGCCAGGACTCATGAGAAGACAGTCCACCCCTGTGGAGATCTGCACTCTAGGCCACCTCATCTCCTGGCTGGGGTTTGCTGGCATTCCCCTGGCTCAAAATATGGGGTAACAGGGGCACAACCAAACCACTGCCACATCTATATTACTGACAAATCCAGTTGCCAACTTTATCAGAGAGCTTTGAAATCCTAGATTTGAGGACTGGGATGGTGGGGAGAGGGTGTTACTGCAAGGCATCCCTTTTCAGATTACATAAATCAGGAAATAGAGCTTCCTAGGCAAGCACGTCTTGTCCAAAGCCACCTGCTGGCATGGGAACGAGGTGTGTGAGTGTGTGTTTGAGAGGGAGAGACACACAGAGTGAGAGCACATGCAGGACTTGTCCATAAAGGTGGATGAAAACAGCCTTAAATACACTCAAACACCACTTGAGCAACGGCAAGTAACCTCTCCTGTTGCCTAAACTGCTCCTTTCTACTTAGCTTGCACTTTTGGAGTCTGCTTCCTGGCTTCAGAGCCTCACAGCTCTGCGTGGGAAGGCCTCCCCTGCCTCTCCATCCTTAGAGGACATGATTTCCAGGCGTATCTTTAAGAGACACCCAGTCCATTGTTTAGCCTGGCTGCTGGGGAAAAAAAAAAAATTAAATTCTCTAAATGAAAGCACAGCGTGATAATTCAGTATCTCAGATTAACCCATTTGCTTAGCCTGTGTTTTCACCTATGTTTTGGTCCTTAGCTGTGCTATGTTTTAGTCCTTAGGAGCTCACACGGGGAGCTCTGAGTGTGGTGCAATGCACGGGGAGGATGGCCAGGCCGGGCTGAGCCGGGCTGGCAGCAGTACCTACCGGCAGCAGGTGACAATCAGTGCTATGCCCATGACCAGCAGCAGCCCCCCTCCTGCAGCTGCAATCACCACCGTGATGAGCTGGTACGCTGCAGACAGGAGAGACAGAGGCTGAGAAACAGCAGTGTGGTTTCAAACCCCAGTGTAACATATCCACAGTGCCCACGCAAAGGGATTAGCTGCTTATTTCCCACCTTCCCCCCTCCCCATAAGCAATATAGCCTTGAGTTTTTAAGTGAAATAGAAACAAGTTCTTGTTTCCCTAAGGAATAGATTGCCTTCACTGATAGATCAGAGTAACTCAAACAGATTCACCTTCAAATATCTTGCTTCAAGAATGCCCACTATATGTGCTATCCTGACAGACCATACAGGGAAAGGAGATCTCCTTTCCTTAGATGACATTAAGTCAGCTTTGTAAAAGAAGGTCCGCAAAATTACTTTTAACAGAAAATGAAGGAACAAAAAGCACTGAAAAAAGTAGTGTGTACCTACTTCATTTTAGACACAGTCACTTGCAATTACTTGTTTCAAATCTCCTACTTCTGACACTGTAGAAAATAAAAGAAATGAAATTTGGTACTCACGGTTTCCACAGTTGAATCCACCCAAGCCAAAGGGGCAGCTGGGAACAGAGAACAACAGGGAGTTTCAGCAGCTCAGTTGTGCCAACAGGTCACCAGAGCAAGGATGGTGGGGTAGGAGGAGGGCAGAACAGTCACCATACCTCACGCAGGTCTCGTTTTCCAGCTTATATCCATCTTCACAGGCTGAAAGCAGAGAGGAGGGCCGTGAGCACCGCGCAGTGGAGCCGGCAGGGATTGATTTCCCAGCGCCGCTTCCACGGCAGCCTCACCTCCAGCGCCCCGGGGCCCGACCGCACCGCGGCTGCACAGCAGGAATGCCATGCACTGGGGTGGGGGCTGGATGTCCTCTGGTTTGGGGAAAACACCGCGCACTTAAGGTGAATAAGGTAAATAATACCTCCTGCTGACTTTAATGGAACCATTTCAGGGCTCCCAGGCAGAGCCAGTTTGGAGCCTGGCCCAGGGAGGGCTGCTGGCAATGTCATTCCCAGCAGAGCTTCTTGCCCAAGTGAAAACTCACTGTGCACTGGTACTGCTTCACACAAAACAGCAAAGTAAAAAATCTGCAAGTGCCTCCAGTTTTCATTTTGAAAGCCCATTTAAACTATGCTACTTCAGCATTGGTGCGTGTTATTAATTACTTTTAAATGTTAGGACTGCAACAAGATGTTATGCAAACACAGTCAGGGTAACCCAAGGTGGGATGCTAATGTTTTTTTGGTCGTGTCACTTTTTTTTCTGATCTTTCAAATTTGCAGCTAAATCAAATTTTGAGACATCGTATTTTACTATACAATAGAAATTGAATTTATTAGGTCTAAATAATCCAGAAAACTGCTATGTGCAAAATGCTGGTGAAAAACTGGAACCATCACTTCAAAATAAAATAATTTCCATGCTTACGGACAGCTATCCTAAATTATCTGAGGAAATTATACTACCCTTCTGATGAACAGCACAGGGGATGATACATTGGACACACAGCTATAAGGTTCAAATTACTGATAAGATCACTGCTTTTCTCAGCAATAGTCCACCAGAGCTCTGGCAGATCTGCTGCCTTTCACAGAGGCAGTGAAGGTGGCCACTCAAAGGCCTGGGCAGGAGTGACACAGACAGAGTCACTTTGGGCAGAGGGACAAGCCAGGGCTAGCACAGGCAGCAGCCCTTGGGGGTCTGCAAGACATCACCCGAGGGTCTGGAAAACCCCTGTAGCACATTCCACAGGGAATTGTTCAATGAAAACAAAAATGCTCATGGATTTTTCCCTCCCTCAAACACTATTTGCTTAAAACTGTCACAGAATTTCCCTAAATTTAATTCCAGTTTCAAATCAAATAGTTGGACTGGAGGTACATTTTAGAGAAACACCCAAGACTGATTTTAATATTTTCAGTGACAGACAATCAACCACAGCACTGGAAGCTCACAAAGTTAATTTTCCTCAGCCATTAAAAACATTCACCTTTCTGGTCTGAATTACCCCAGTGTCAAATTCCAGACTTTGGATGTTTACTTATTAGATTGGAAAAGGTTGTATGATCAGATTTCTCCTTCCCACCACCAAATCACTCCTCTACCTTTAATGCTGGGAAGGCCTGCAGGAGGAGGCAGACAGGTGCTGGAGCCCCCCCTCAGCTCAGCCCTAGCCCAGTGATGTGTGTGAGGCACAAACACCTTGAACAGTTCCAAAGCTGGAGCTGTGCCATAGGCAGGAGCAGCCCTGGGACCTCGTTGGCACACAGCTCTCAGGTCAGGAGGATATAGGAGCAGAAAAGAGGAAAAGCAAGATCCTGAATATGCATTTCTCTGTCTTACTTAACAACTTGGTGCTTATGTATTTTCCTCTCCTCCCTGTGTCTTTTCCTGCCACTTTGCTTTCTCCTTTGGCATCTTTGCTTCTCCTTTGAACACATTCCCAGGAGAGCTGTCACTGTCACACTCACTTGGCAAGATTCCAAACACAAGCAGGGAACAGAGGAAAGGCCTAAGTGTCAGGGGCCAAGCAAAGCTGTCGAGTCATGCTCTTCAACCTTAGGATTCCTTTGCCTTCCCAAAAGACACTCAGGAGTCTCTTTGGAGACCTGCTTTGCTGCTCCTTGCTTCACTCCAGAAACACTCTGTACTAGTAAAAATAGCATGCCCTTGAAAAGCTGGCACATTGGGTTTGCTGCTCTGTTACTGAAATAGCCCTGAAGATACTGAGGAGGCTGAAAAGCAGCAGCGACCCAGAGACATGGAACAGCACAGCAAGAGGCACCCTGGCCAACATGTTGGACCTCCTGTGGCTCAGAGACCCAGCCCTCCCCTGGCCCATGGCATGCCTTCCCAAGCATGTCCCTGAGGACAGATGCTACAAGGAGGACAGAACAAATCCTGTGGGTCAGGGCAGCCAATTCACCCAGCCTTCCCACGGGGGAGACCGGACAGGGCAGCACAATAGCCATTTCCCTCTTTGCAAATACTATAATTGGAGCTACTGCAGCACATTTTCACAGCCCACAATGAGGGTCGGATGCTCACGAGACCTCGGTTCCTGTTTAGGCACTAAAAGGGCAGAGATTTTCAGAGAGGCTGGTATATTGTATGCTATATTTATCAGTAAAATAGCCCTAAATATCAAAAGGGGGCCCATAGCTTGACTTTTGGAAAAGCCTTTAAAAATCCCAACCACCTGGCTTGCCCAGATGGGCACAAGTGATAATGAAAATCTGGCATCTTGTCAGAGAGTGGCACCATGCAGTCAGTGCTGCCCTCATGCCTCTGCACTACAGCCTAAATCCAACATCAGCTCTGTCCCTCAGACACTCTCAAGCTGATCAATAAGATGTTTCCTAGTGACAGCAGCAAGATAAAGGTGGAATTGAGGCCTCACTGTTTACAGATAAGGTTTTCATATTTTCCACAGCAAACAAGTTTCATAAGTATGGAGTAATCACATGTACAAGGTCTTAGATCTCACACCCAAGTGCCTCACAGCCTTTCAGGTATTTATCTTCACTGCTTGGCAAGAGACATGAACAAGACAAATGGAGTAACTTTGCCTGGGTCCCCACCATCCATAATGGAACAAGAATTGGGTAAAAACCTCCCAAGTTTCATCTCAGCTCCTCACTCACTACATAAGCCCCTCTTTAACTCTCTAGGGTTGGTGGAGATGCTCAATATTTCCCCAAAACAAAAATCCTTCCTCCAACATACAAGATGAGGGGAAGGGAGGAAAACACAAAGGGAAAGGTTTTGTCACAAAGGAGCCACAGAGTGAAGGAGAGGCAGGGCCATGACCTGGCAAGCAGAGATGCCCATCTCTGATCTGTCCCTCCCAGAGTCTGCAGCACATGAGTTATTTCCAGGCACATTTTTCTCACTCTCAGATTTGGAACCGACAAAACATCTCCGCCTATTTCAAGAGCAACCCAGCAGGCAGTGCCAGAAGCAGTATATTACCACTACTGCAATTGTTACTGATATGTCATCAGAAAAGCCTTACAGCAACCACAAACTAGGGAATGGACACCCTGATCCTCCAGAAGTCATTTTGAACACTGGCATGAAAAGGCTTTGTTTAAAATGCAGCAGAACCAGATTTGTTGATCTGAGGAGTAGCTAAAAAATAACACAATCTTTAAGCTTAAAATTTCTATTTGGAACCCAGCTGAAAAATAAATTCATCATCATTTTCAGATACAAATTTTTAAAATACTGATGATATATTAATATAAGCTTTTGAGTTTAAAGCACTTGCCCTAAGTTCACTGAGAGTTCAGACAAAATCAAAACAGGCAGAGACACACGTCATTCTCTGCTCTGTGCCACTGAACTGGAGCCCTAAGCAGCCAGGCCCTTTTCTCCCTCTCCTCAACCACTGTGACTCACAGCATGCTCCAGAAAGAGATAATATTATTCCTAGAGAGAGACTGTGTCTTCAGTGTCTGTTGAAAAGCCCCTAACTAAATAAAAGAAACCTGAGCTGCTAATATTTATTCATAATATTGAGGGTTTTGCATGCACAGCACTACATGCACACACTCATTTCCACTGGAGCAGAAACTTTGAGGAAAATTCAGGCAAAGTACACCCCATAAAGAGCAATACCTCTGCAGGAGTGGTCCATCTTGTTGTATTTGAAGTACCCACTTTTGCACTGGCAGAGAGCGACTCCATCGAAGTCGGTGCATTCGGAAGTTTCCTTGTCACATTCAGGGCCCTTCTGTCTGCACAAGCTGCCAGCTGTTGGGAAGAGGTGACCAACCTCAGCATGGTTCTCTCTGAACCCACCATTATGCACATTTGCTTTCCCTGGGCATCCCATTCAGCTGATGTGCTGCTTTAATCTCTTTTCTTTTTTTTTTTTTTTTTTTTTTTTTTTTTTTTTTAAGTAATATTTGTTCCATTAGGAGGGAGTCAACATTACCCTATGTCACCATTTCTTGTGTATTTACCATCATTTGTACAGGCAAATAGAGGGGGTGAATAATAAATGTTTCAGTTCGGAAGCAGAAGGGGAAATGAAAAAGAGAAATCTGGTTTGGCTCAAGCTCAAACACATTTATCCCCTGACACAGTTCAATAAATCAATTTTTAAGTTTATATCAAGCAAAACATTTTGCTTACACCAAACCAATTCTTTTCCATTTCAGTATTAAGCACTGGATTTTTTCATTTTTCAAACAAAAAATTTGTACTTCCATTTACATTACTTTGAAGCAGTGTTGTAATTTATAAAGTGAAATTTGTTACAATGAGCATTCAGCAAAACTGTGAATAAATGATGGAAATTGTGACATCAAATTTACATTTTTACTGGGAGGTCAGACTAAATGGAATTAATAAATCTTTGTGAGAAACAGGATTTTGTGGAAAATATGTCACTCATTTGGCACTCTCCTTTTATAAACCTTTCCTTGCTAGATCAATTTTTTTTTTATCTGACATGTTTTCTTTTAGGTACTTACACAAGAACATAATTTGTTTCTTACTCTGCTTATTTCAAGTTAGAAGTTGACTTTACAGAAGCACTGTATCAGAGGTAACGGGTAGGTAGAATCTGAGCAGGTTTAGCCAAATAATTTAAAGCAATCCGTGGGCAGAGTATGGCTTTAAAATACAGCACATTGCAATAAAAGCACACACTAAACTCCTCACCTGCATGTTTACTTTGCCAAAATATTACTGGGGCTTTCCCACCAAACCCAGGCAAAGCGTTGCCACCCTTCATCCTCCTCGAGGCCAACCTTAAAGCCTTGAACCCAAAAGTCACAAAACACCACGTGCAGCAGTTTCCTTGCAGGTACCCTTCACAGATAAATCTCCTCCATCACTCCCTCAGGAAGGGAGAGCTGGGAGATGCCAGGGCACAGCATTGGGGTCCACCTGGAGAAGATCACGAACAACACTGGTGTTCTTCTCCACATCTTTCTGTGCTGTATCCACATTGCCCTTGGGCAGATAGAGGACTCAGTACAGAAATCACAATTCTCACTAATTGTGAACCATTTTACAACCTGCAACACTGAAACTGGGCAGGCAGGAGAGCAGAGCTCGCTGTGCAGCCTCCAGCAGCTCTAACCGAGCTCACCAGCGGGGTTTTGTCTCTTGGCTTTCACACCATTTCCCTGGCCCCCAGCCACGTGTGTGAAATTAACGCTTAGGGTTTTTTGATCTGGCTGGGCCCAGTGTCACATCCCAGAGATGAAAGGCTGCCCTACAATGTCTCTAATCCTGTTCTGCACAATATTTTCACAGAGAGGCAGATTTCTCACACATGTGGCAAAGATAAGGCTTGGTATCTGCATCCCTTTTGTACTGGGAGGTTCTTAAGATGACTCCCATTTAAGTAAGATAAAAAGATACAGAGGGATTTTTCCAAATGACAAAATGTTGTCCCCCTTTTATAGAAGGAGCCAAATAAAACATCCCTTTCCCCTCCTGCCACAGTCCTTCCAGATGCTATTTACCTTTGTGGAGTGATTTCAGGCTTGATATGAACTGGCAGGCTTCAGTGGGGGATTTGCAAGCTCGAATGTAGCTCTTCACACTGCCGATAACATCGAAGAAAGTCACGTTGGATGCTAAAGAGAACGTGGATTGCACTGAAACATTCACAAAATTTGCCTCCCTGACAAAAAGAAAACAAAAGAGCCCTGAGTATCACAGGTCAGTTTGATGTCATCATTAGCACCTTATACATAGGACTGCTGTTAACACAAGAGATGCTTATCACAGACACAGCACTACATGCACTGTAATAGATCCTAAAACCAGGACTAAGCAATACACAGAGAGGAGAATATGGAGCTGGAAGGGATGCTGGTAGCTCACTTTGGAACCAGCCATAAATCCCTCTTGGGCAGCCCATCCCCAAGCTGCTCAGGACAGGTGGAGAATACCAGGTGAGCCTGGCAAGCTGGTCAGGCATTCCTCATGCCCTGTAGCACTGCCAGGCTGGATTGCATCAAGCCCAGCACTGACTCAAAATGCAGAGTGTGGCTCTCAAGCTGAAGATCCCAAACACTCAAGTTTCTCATTCTTCCCCTGGTAGCCTTAGCCTTACCTGCTTGCCTTAACTGTGGAGTGGTGATATCCTGGCAAGCCTGACAGCGATGCATTGAGCTGCAAGGAGGGAGAGAGCAGCTGTTAGTGCCCCAGGGGATGATGGAAGGAGGCAGCCCCATGGGATGTAGCATGAGACAGTCCTCCTGAGTCACTGACACCATCCCCTGTGTTTCCCAGAGATGCCTGCTGAGACCAAGGAGGCTCTGAGCATCCCAGAGGTTCATCTCCTCTATAAGAAAGATGCACTGCCCTGGTGTCAATAAGGGGTGGACAAAGTCACCATTGCACAGCCTTGGACAAGAACAAAGCCCCGGGGATTTTGACATGAGCATCTGCCTGTGGCCCTGCTGTGTAATGACCAGAAAGGTCAGGGATGAGCCAGATGTCAGCAGGGAGAGAGCCCTGTGCAAGGCCAACCTCAAAGCAGCACCCTTGGAGACTGCAGATCTTCCCTGACCCTGGATCTGTGCACTTGTTTGTATTTACTCCCCAGCACAAGCTGTGCAGGCAGCAGCACAGTGACTCCACCCAGCACCTCCTTCCTTTGGTAGCATCTCCAAATCACCTGTTCCAAAGAGCTGGAATGAAGTGCACCCAGCCCAGGAACCACTAAAGGATGAACTTGTGCATGCAGTGATTGGATAAGAACTGCACAGGGATGTGCAGATGATCCCCAGCCCATGGGTCTTTTTGGAGCTATTGATGGCACAGCCTTTGGGGAAGCCAACAGCCTGTCCAGCAGTGGCTCTCAACTGACCAAGAGCCACATGGCTAAAACTGAATGGCTGGGAAATGTGACAATCATAAGAGGAGTGAATGGGACTTGTCCCACCAGCGCTGCCAAAGTCCCAGCCAGGACACTCACCACCTCCAGGATCTCCCTCTCAATGTGGAAGAGCTCTGTGTATTTCCCATGGGTGATATTAACCCAGCCAATAAATACTCTCACTGAAAAGTAGAATAGGATAAGTTAGTTGGAACACATCTCTGTGCCGTGTGTAGATGCTTCATCTGCCTTACATGAGAGGCTGTTTGCATGGAAAATCCCTTTACAAGGCATACAGAAAACTCAGATCTGAGAGTCACTGCCCCAACAAAGCAAAGTCACAGCCTTGGGTTTTTTCCCCAAGGGTTGCTGCAATGTTCTCACAGTCCCAGTCAAATTCCAGAGCTCAGTGCTGCTGAACAGACAGCATTTCACTTCAGTGTTCATACATTTCATGCAGAAGCACAGACAAACTTAAATAGATCCCTGAACACAGAGAGAGATGGGTAAATTTCATAAGAAGACAGTGTCAGGTGCCAAAGCTATTTATGATAGTTGGGGGTCAGATTATGTCAAATCTCTTACTCTTCCCTGCAATAGAAGGAGATCAAATCAGTGAGTCAAAATAAAGCACTGTAGAAAGGACATTTTCTTTTCTCAAACTGCTGGAGAGAATGAGCAATGACGTTTGAAAAGAGGTCCAAAAGATGCATTTTTCTGTGCTTAGATTCATATTTGATTCACAGCAGCAGAAGGCAATAATCTGAGTTGTCCAGACTTGCAGAGATAATATCCCTAAATCTTGTATTAAGTGTCATGAGATACTCAGTGGAACTGAGAACTGAGAATTCCAGCTTTATGTTCCACCAGAAAAACAAATACAGTTGCAGATAACATTATAAAGTCTCCAATTCTTTCTCATTTTTTCCCATCCACTGAACCTATCTTCACCACAAATTGTATATCAGACATAGCTAGTGTAACAGCTCCAGACAAAAATTATTAAGAGAAGCACCTTCACAGTGTTTATATAATCTGTCCATACTCCAGTTCAAGGCATAATCAAAACAAGTCTCTAAATTAGAAGCTGACATATTCCAACTTGAAGAAATGTTCCAAAACACTCTTCAGGGACACCTCACCCATGTTTCCTTAGCAAAATTTCCATGCCTCTAATCCTTGTTGATTAAGGGTCAAAAGAAAATCTATGAAAACAAATTCCCCTTTACAATGGAATATTGTAAGTCCTTGAGACTGAGAGTCCTCGAATAGAAAGGAAGGGGTCAGAACCTGAGTTCCAGCTAATAACTGCTCAAAAAAATGCTAAAGGTATGAAACAAGACCTTGATCTTACAAAGACTTTCACCACGGCTGCTTAACTTTCCACACATGGCTGATCCCACTGAAGCCAGGTTACACCACAGCCCCACTCACGCCTCCCAAGCCAAGTGCCTTCACTGGAGTTTGCAGGGCTGATAAGCTGCTGAATGCTTTTTGGGATTTTTAAAACACATCAGGAACAGAAGGGGCACATCTGTCCTTACTAACAAGCCTGAGCCCACCGCTCCATTGCTGCGTTTTTAAGAAGAACTCAGATATCTCTGCCTGCTCCCCAGGCAGCCCAACACAACAGGCATTAGACACCACACTTGTATAAACACTAAAAGGCTCTGATAAAAGAGGTGGTTGGAAGGAACATTAAGCTCCTGAACTAGTTTGAGCCTAAGTCAATTTATTTTAGAAGATTAAAGATAATTATTTCCATCCCTGGTTTTTCACTTTTGTTTTCTTACCTAAATTGCACTTTCCTTTTTCCAGCTCGTATCCAAGAGGACACTGACAGATATAGGAGCCATGGGTGTTGTTGCAGGTGGCCAGCGCAGGACAAGGGTTGGAACGACATTTATCCACCTCTATAAAAGTGAAAAAAAATCCAACCAAACAAAAAAAAAAAAAAACAGATTATACTTACAGAATCACAAAAATCATCAACTCTTGGGCTAAAAGAGATGAACTTGGCTCCCCATCTGTGACTCCTTGAGCATTATCAGATGCTTCATTGCATCATTTGCACTTACTATTTATGCTGTTCCTAATTATTCTGTTGGAGCTGAAAGAATAAATATAAACCACTCGAATATTCATTCAAAAGCCCTTGAGGTCTAGCATGGATGCATGTTAATATGAACATCCAACTGATGTATAGCAGTGCTCATCAGAAGATCGCAGGGTTCTTTCCAAAGACAAACCACCCAGCAGTTTATGCATGAGAAGACCAAAGAAGGAACCTCAACAGCCCAAGTTAGACATGTGGGCATGGGCTGATTCACCAAAGTCCTGCCCTTTTCATCCAAGCCCTGTTTCTCTGCTCCAAAGGTAGTGCTTGAGCACTGATCCAGTCTGTAAGTTACCCAGTAATGGTGGAGGCAGCCCTGGCTGCAATCACCTCCTTCTCCATAGCTCCTCCATGCCAGCCTGGGGATGGTCACAGCAGTGATTCCTGCCTGTGCCACCACTCCCAGAGCCCATCCTGCTGGGTGAGCAAGAGCTTGGGGAGCAGACACCACTGTGATAATACAGTGTCTCAGGAGATTAAGGACTGTAATGTCAGATGCTTCACAGATTACACAATTCAAACTGCAAATTCTGAAGAATATATCTAATATTTCCTCTTGAAAAAAAAAAAAAAAAAGGAAAAAAGATGTCCTGGTCAAAAAAGCTCCTCTTGCTGCATCTATGACTCACATGAGCACAAACACACATCACACACACCCACAAGGGCAGACCATAGGCAGGGCTGTGGACTTGTCAGTGACAAGGCTCTACAAAACCAGCAAGACACCTCACACACCACTTGTACCTATCTTGCGGCTGCTGCTGAGTGCTGCAGCAGAGGCAGGAAGCACAGGCTCTGTGGTTAAAGCATGAAGCACAAGAGCCAAACCTGTGTGTGCATTTCTGGTGGCACTGCAGTAACCCACAGCACCACACAGACCTGGCAGCTCCCAGCCAGCTCTGCCCTGGGACACACCACTTGATGCAATCTCATGCCTGGACTAGCCTGGCACAGCTACCTCAGCATCAGTGAGAAGCAGATGTGGTGACTCTAATCTAAGCAGCCAGAAATGAGTGGGTGTGATTTAAAACCATGGCTTTCACTTTGCCATCCTTCAGTTTGTGCTTTGTACAGCAGAGACCAGGGCAGCCGCTCTCAGGGCAGTGAGTGACCACGTACAAAGCACCATGTCCAAGACAGCAGAAGGATCTTTTGCATTCTGGTGAATGGCAAATCTCAGTTTTCAAAGGAAAGAATAATTTGGCAAAAATGTGAATCAGTTTCTAAAAAGGATGCATTATCTTAATTTTTCAATTAAAAAAAATCATTCCACTAAAGTAATTTTTTGTTTTTTGCATGAAGCTATGGCTATAACCAATCAGCCTGAGAAGTAACCTTTAAATGCTTAATTATTGGATGGATGGAATGTATATTATTGCCAGTATTTCACTGAGATTGATGCCTTTAGCACACACAGTATCCTACAGTGGCATGATGGCCGGGCTCTGAACTTCAAACACAAAGTCAATTTCCTTTCATATAATATCAATATAATATCACATATATTTACTTGAGAAGATAAGGAGACTGGCAGTGGTAATAAATTACTATAACAACATACTCAGCAAGACTATGGTACATAGCCTACCAGGAGAAGCATCAGGCCCCTAAGAAGATTAATATTTAGTGAGGTGGGGTGAAAACAACCGTAGGTTGTCACATGAGAAGCAGTTTCAACACAAATACCAAGTGCTGGCCAACTGTACTTTCTCAATAATAAGACAGATATCAATCATTATCTATTGTTATTGTTAACCCATCAAGAAATATAAAGTGCATCCTGTGCTTACCTGTAAGGCCAATCAGATTTATTTTCTCAAAACAGTCAAATTTCAGCTTAATCTTTCTATCAGAAATGTTCATCAAAGTGCTCACCCTTATTTCACCCATTCAACTTGATTGCTAAACACTTAGCTTAAAAAGAACAACACAGAGACAAGTTATTGCCTTCAAACCCTGCTGACAACAGACCTGTCATACATACGTGCACACACAACTCTTTGAAAAGTCCTGAAGTGGGACCCAGGTATTCCTGGCCCCACCACTGGTGAGAGCCATTGCACACATTACCTGTTGCTGGAGGTGATGTCCTCAGCCCGACCGTGCTGCTGGACGGAGGAGCAGTGGTTGGTTTGGTGGCAGCCAAAGTGGTTGCAATGCTCACAGTGGTCTTGATGGTTGGAGGTGCTTCAGAAGGACTTGTAACAGGGATGTTTTCCTCGGTGACTTTACCAGGCTTTGCAGTGGTGGGACCCATGGCTTCTGTGCTTTTACCAGTGGTATAACTGTGCTTAGTGGCAGTGGGTGTCTCGGCCCTGTGGTCTTTCATGGTGCTGGCCTCACCTGGGGTGGGCCGGTGACTGGACGGTGTTGTCAGCACAGGAGGTTTCACCGTGGTCACTGCCACTGCGGGGACAATGCTGCTGTGATTTGTTGCACTTGGTGTGGGACTAAGGGGAGCATCTGTTGGACCAGCCTGTGGAGCAACACTGGCTGTGGTGAGCAGTGGTGTTGCCTTCCCAAAGCTGTCCCCTTGGGTGGTGGCATCTCTAGGCGAGGCAGTCTCCGTTACTGTCACAGGAGCGGACACAGACACAACGCGTCCGCCAAGCAGCTCCATGGGCTCCGTAGGGAGAGGTGACCTGGTGGGAGTGAAGGTGGTGCTCTTTTGGGGCTGGTGTGTGACGCTGGGCTTGTCGGTCACTCTGGGTGAGCTCCTGGTTGTGGCAGCTGTGGAGGGCTCCTGCCTGACCACACTCGTAGCCACGGTGGTGCTTGCTTGATCACTCTCACTGGACTGCGAGATGGGTGAGGGTGATGAAAACACAGACAATAAAGATGCTAATGAGTAAGATGGGGAGGGCAAGGAGGAAGTGGGCAAGGAGGACGACAAAGCCTGCAGAGGGAGTGAAGATGCCATCACAGAGGGCGAGCGTGGCTCAGGTGATTCTGACAGTGTAAACAGATCAGTTGGTGGTGGTGTTGATGACTGCAAGTGCTGCAGTGATGGCAGTGAGGAAGAGGCTGGAAATGCTGATGAAGACAGAGATGATCTGTCAGTGGTCAACAACTCAGAGGCAGTGTTGAGTAGAGTTGTGTTTTCTATGCTGCCTGTAGAAGCAGATGTTGACAGTTTGGAAGGGTGCACCAGCAACGGCTCCGTAGACGGTTCAACAAAACTGCTACTGTTTGATGCATTGGTCTGCCTGTCATGAGCCACAGATGATTGTGAGGCATCAAAAGGGCTGGAAATTTCAGAAAAAAAGGTGGAACTCTCTGAGGAGTCAGCAGAGGTGCTGCTGTTGGAGATAGACAGGAGGGTCCTTTCTCCTCCTCTGGTATATGTGGTTGAAATGTATGTGCCGTCTGTGTGAGAAACCGAAGTCCTTTTCTCAGCATCACTGCTACTGACTGGCTGATGGCTACCTGAAAAGTCTGGAGTAAAAGGACAAAAAATATTAGAAAGACAGAGTAATACGAAAGCATTTTGATGTCATATTAAAACTGCTTGCTAAATAAGATGATTTTCTAAGAATTTCAAGCACCATTCAAGCATGGTTATAGGATTAGGAGTCTTATGCACTCCTTAATTGATTCTAAAATTATGAACCCTGACAGACACAAGACTCCTATGAAATGTGTAGGTTTCCAAATCACTGTTCTTCACATATTGCTTTCCTAAAGTGATTGAGATCTTAACATTCCATGGTATTTGTGGCAAGCTAAGCAGGAAAACCCAACCGTTCTCTTTATCACTCATAATTTACAAAACTCATATCCTCTCTCTCTTATCCTCCATTCCCATCTACAGAATATCCATCTTGTTCAGTCAATTTGTTTTTAGACACAGTGAACTTCATGCCTCTGCAGGATGAAATTATTACATTATGTTAATTTGCAGCTTATCATGAACCCAGTGATTCAAAACTTTGCAGCCAGGAAAACCTAAATGCACATCAGCATGCAAAGAGTTCAGATTATTTAGCACAAAAGGTGCAATTAATCTTATAGTACCAATTTCAGGATGTACAGCTAAGTTCAGCCAACTTTAAAAAAATTAAAAATGGTATTGAAAATTTGTTTTAATTCTACAACTGACTTAGGTCATCATGAAACACTTCTGAAAGCATCACCCAAAAGAAACCAGTTAGGGTGCAAAAAAAAAAATGCAGCCATCATTATGGCTCCACTTCTGGAATAGTTCCCCATCTGTGTGGGGTCTGGTTTTGAGTCCTTTGATGGAAACATCCCCTTGAGTGAACCCATAGGTGGTGAATGTAGTAATGAATGAGAACTTCATGTACAACGTACTAAAAAACAGACAAGGTGAATTCCCCCCAAATGTACACCAAAAAGCATCAACTCACTTGTGAGATCATTTTGGAGAGAAGAGTAAGTGGGTATCTTGGCAGAACGCACGAAGACCGTCTCTGTCGCCAAGCCCGTGAAACCCCCGCTGCCTGTGGAGGCGTTGGCTGTCCTGCCCTGCTCCACCAGTGCTGGCTCAGACGGCCCTGGAGAGCTGGAAGCTCCAGCATGGAAAGAAGAGCTCTCCATGCCACCGGCCAGAGTGCCATCTGTCACTGGGAGCAGCATCCTCTCCTCAGCACCCGCAGACGTGGATGAACTGTACACGGCATCGGTGGCGGGGCTGGACATCCCCTTCTCAGCACCTGAGCTGCTTAGGGAGCGACGGCTGCTGCCAATGGCTGGAAAAGGATGGAAAAGCAGGTGTCTGATTTTAACATCTCAGAGCAGACAGGACTGTCCAAATACTGAGGAATCAGTGCTATTACAGTCACAATGGTATGTTTATATTATTTGTAATTATCACCCCAACCCAGACAGGCAGGCGATGTGTCCTACAGAAACAAGCTACGTGTCACAAGAATGAGACCCTTCTTGTTAAGCATCAGCAGCTGCAGATATACAACACCATGGGGCAGAACCACGACCACTTATAAATGCTGCCCATGCCACCTGCAACAGCTGTGTCATACCAATCCTACAGAGAAGGGGAAGGGAGAGGCACTCAAATGCTACCCCAGAGTTCAGAAAAACTCACTGGAAGGTTCAGCAGCAGCTGAGAAGTAGGTGAAGACCCTGGATGAAAGGGTGACCTTGGGCTCTGGGGGTCCTGCTTGGCCAGATGACACATGTGTCACTCGAGGCCATGTTGTGGAGGACAGGACAGGGCCAGTGTGGATGTCCCCAGCTGTGTCCAGATGAGATGTGAGGCTTTCTGCTTTTGTGCTCCCCATGCTGCGGCTACCTGGGGCTTGAGATGTCCCTTCCTTGTGGATGAAGAGTGTGGCTGAAGGTGAAGGCACTGAAACGCTGGGAGAAAACGCAGGCAGCAGCTTTGTTGGAAGCCCACTGAGTCCTGCACCGCTCTGTGAAACATTACTCTGCGTCCCAGGCTCTGCTGCTGATGAGGACAGCAGGACCGTGTCCAGGGTGCTGGTGTGGAGGGGAGAGGGAGCAGAGCTCCCTGTGGCACTGGAAGCTCCGTGGGTGTCCAACACGGGCACTGTGCTGCTCTCCTCACTGGTGGAAGCTGTCACCACACTGGGTGTGCTGGTGAGAGGCAGGCGTCCTCCCATTGCTGAGGTCTTGTCTGCTGAGAGAGAGCAAAGCAAAATGATTTATGCATCCTAAACTACAAATAAGCAGGTGTTCTCTCTTCCATCACCAGCCTCAGGCTGAGGACACAGAGAGAATGTGGCAGAAAATCCAATCCTGCAGAAAATGCTAACTAAGAAGCACAACTAAGAAGGCACAGTTCTTTCCTGTGCTAGGAGGTGCTGCTCACAGCAGGACACCAGGAACAAGTTATGGGAGCACTCTTGGGTTTGCTTCCCTTCCGCGCTGCTCCCGGTGCCAGAGGCCTGACCTGGGCACCAGACACCCACAGTGTCACCTCTGCACCCACAGTGAGTGAGGGGGAGGTTACACAGCACCCAAATCCCTGGCACTTGAATAAAAGCACGGCAGGTTTGTATGGGATCAGTAAATACTGCCTTTGCACCCCAGGGTGGGAGTCAGGAACGACTGCTGCTGCTTCTGCTGGTACAAACACAGCCAGTGGGGCAGTCTTGAAATTGTGCTGTCCCTTAAAACACAGCAAATCTTGAGACTGCTCTGGCAGTAAGGCTGGCTTTTCCTGGTGGCTAAATGTAAGAAACAGATAATGCGTTTTTCTCTGGAAGCTGAAATTTTCATCCATAACATCCAGTGCCATCATCCAGCACCTTCCAGCATGCCCTCATTCTCCATGCAGGTGGGTGTCTGATGTGTGGTCAGAGCTCACCTGGGGAAGTGCTTTCTGAAGCAGATGGTGAGCCTGTGAGCAATGGATTCACAGATGACAGGGTGGTACCTCTGCCACCACCACCCTGGGTTCCCAAAGAAGACTGGGAATGGCCTGGAGAGCTGATGTGTTCAGTACCAGTGGTGGAAACTTCTGTTGTTTGGGCCAGGGTGGTGCTGGCTGGCAGAGACCTTAACGTCCTCCCTCCACCCTTGGTGCCTGTTGTGGAAGCAGAGGTGCTGGTGGTGGGGAAATTGGTTCTTCTCTCTGTTGACAGGATGCTGAATGACACACGGCTGCTTCCAGTAGCTAAAATGTTATAAAGAAACAATTTACATTTTTACAGATATAAAACTATAAATAAAAATGAGCTTTCTTCCACTAGCACCCAGAGGCAGCAAGTACAATACACAAACACAAGTAGAAAATATGAGATGTCAATTTCCAAAGATGTAAATCCTTCCTACAAAAATTTGTCTTCTAAACAACAGTGTGACGCTGACAAAAGTGCTATTATATAAAAAGTGTTGAAATACTAATGCTGTGCACTTGATTTCACCATTATGTGCCTGAGTGCACTCCATGCTGCTAAAACAAATATCGTGACGACCCAGAAAAGCCTGGAAATCAGTTCAGACAAGGCACTACCCTGAGCAGTGTGAAGGTCTTAGAGAAGTCTGAAGAAAGAGGATCAGGGGGATCAGACCCCTTCAGAACCACAGTGGGGACTATGACCAAACAGCAGCATGAAGGACCTCAGAGACCACATTCAAAGTTGCTTTAAATTTGTTGAGGTGGTTCAAATTCTGGGAAGCAGCATGATCCAAGAAGTAGGACAGAAGGTAGGAACTGAAGTCTGATCCCTGGGACCACAGGGACATGATCTAATCCTCACTTGCTTAGTTCTCTTGTCTGTAACATGGAGATAGCAACTGGAGACAGTAAAAAAAGGACTGGATTTGAAAGTTAATTATTTTTCTTGGCATAATGAAACTTTCCACACATGTGCCCTTTCTGTAAAAAATCTAAAGCACATTTTTTTGGTCAAGAAAGAGCTGAATAATTTCAGACACAAAATCACACTGCATCCTTCCAAACAATATATTCTACATAGCAGGAAAGAGTCAGGCAAGTACAAGCTGCAGTAAGTCCTCCTTTGGCTTGTAAGAAAAATGATATTTCAATTCTAACGTGAGCTCACCTGGGGAAGGACCTCCCAAAGGAGAGCCAGAGTGTGTCAGGGGAGAGTCTGCCACCTCGGTGAAATCTGTCATTCCTGTGGAGCCCTGAGCTCTGGAGGTCTCTCTCACAGAAGATGTGGACAAGGACTGGGTTGTGCCCAAGGTCCTGTACATGGCACTGCTGGACATGGAGCCCTTGGCTGCTGCCCAGGGGCTGCTGCCCGAGGAAGACCTGGGCAGCCTCCCACCACTGCTGGACGTGGCTGAAATGGGAGTGCTGGTGGCAGAGGAAGTGAGGGAGGTTTTCTCTGCCACTGGTGGGTGGCTGCTTCTGACACCTAGGGTACAATAAAACCAGGTTTGATTCGTGCATACAGAGCTATACATACAGCTGCTGGCTTAGCACCCATTTCTACACTGCCCATTGAGAAACTGAAGGTGCTTCTCTGGGAAGAGGTGAATCTCTTAAGTACAGGCACATGTGCCTTACAGAAACCCATGAAAAATCTCAAACCCATGTCCTACAGACCAGCCTGCATGGCAGATACTGCACCAGGTGACAGCTGCAAAACCCCAGCAAGTGTCTCTGGCAGGGAAAGTGTGTGCACACATTTCTTAGCAATGTTCTTCCCAGGACAGGAGTTTCATTAGTAACGAGGCCATTGATGTTTTCCACTTTGTCACCCAAAAGCTGAGCTCCACTCTCCCCCTTCCCACCCGCCCCTCTGCCAGCTCAGTGCAGCCAGTAACAAAAACATCCATGCATCCAATAATGACTGATGACCATATCTGAAGAAAAACAGAGCAGGGATGTGAAATCTCATCCACCCCAAGGCAGACAGCTTTCAGACTAACAAATTTACCTCGGAAAGGACCTTCAGAGGCAGAGAGGGAGCTTGTGAGCAAAGGACCCCCAGGAGGGCCTGGGAGATCGGTGGCTTCCCATGAGCTGTTGGGATGATGTGTCTCAGTCCTCAAGGAAGAGGAGGTCCCACCCAAAGAGCTTGTGGGGTTGGTGCTGATGGCAGAGTCCCTTGTCACCCCAGCTGTGTGGCCATTTTCTGGGGACATCAGTGTCCCCACTGCCATGCTGGACATGTCAGCACCCTGGATGTCCAAGCGCAGCGTCGCCTCTTCAGCACCTGGGATGCTCTTGGGGGGTTCATAATTGCTGCTAGAAGCTGAAAAAGGAGAAGAGAAAGACAAAACTGCATAAACATAAATAAAAACTGCTGGGTAGGTTTCATCCCACTGTCAGTAGATGTAGACAACGTATACGTGAATATTCAATACGGAAATATTTAATACTGGCAAATCATTAAGACAGAGGAAAGTGGTCTCTAAATAGGAACTGCTGAAGTTATTGCTTGCAAAATTCTACTGGAAGTTTTCAAGGAAAATCTATCCTCCCCTTCCAACAAGAATAATATTTATCCATACTTTCATTTCTGTGAAATGTTTTTAAATGTACAGAATGTGCCAAATACAATATTATTCCTCCTTTCTTTAAAATAAAAAGGATATATTTTGTTAATAAAGAGTCTTTAAATAAGAGTTTTGAGCTATCTATCAAAACTCACTTGTGGAAGCACTTCCTGAAATGGACAGCAAGCCTGAGAGCAATGGGTCTGTGACACCTCTGCCTCCATCACCCTGAGCACCCACAGACATCCCAGGGGTCTGGCTCTGGGCTGAAGAGCTGGTGATTTCAGTCCCAGAGGTGGAAATCTCTGCCATGGTGACCAGCCTGGTGCTGGCTGGCAGAGACCTTAACGTCCTCCCTCCACCCTTGGTGCCTGTTGTGGAAGCGGAGGTGCTGGTGGTGGGGAAATGCGAACCGAACCTCTCCGTAGCTGAGCTGTTGGATGGCTGGTAGCTGCTTCCAATGCCTACAGTGCAATAAAAAAAATGGATTTATACACATGAAATTATAAACAGATGGATCCATTTTCTTCCCAGATGCTTACAGTGCACATACAGGTATTAAGCATAGGAAGTTTTCAATCTGGACAAAGTGGTCTTTTGGAAAGGCATGACTCCCCTCACCATAGGATGTCCTTGCACAAAACCCAGGGCTTGCTGCCAGGCTTTGTGAGAGTGGCATGGCCCAGGCAGCAGGAAACCCCACAGGACAAGGACTGTGGGGATTTGCCTTTAAATCCCACCTTTGCTGTAATATTGCTGGAANTTTTTTTTTTTTTTGTGGCTTAAGCACAGCATCAAACAGCAAAGGGAGGAAACCTAAGCCCAGCCATGTCCCATATGAGCCTGCAGCTCACTACATATCCCAGGGCTCAGCAGGGCACTGTCCTTCAGATACTGGATCTCAGGTTTCCTGCAGCCCCAGTGGTGCTCCCAACAGCTGTGACAGAGGGAAGGGATGTGTCAGTGTGAGAACCCTGGAGATGTGTTTGCTCCTGAAAAGCCCTGGACACAGGATAAGGATTCAGCAACACTGAGGTTTTCAGTATTCATGTGGAGCTGGGCAAAGTCTCTGGTTTTGGGAACTCCAGAAACTGGCTGCTGCAGAGCAAGCAAGGGGAAGCCATGGAGCCCAGGGATCTCAGGTTTGCTGCCCTGAGCAAGTTGTTAAGCACAGGCATCTCACCCTGTCTGGCTGAGGGCAAACCCAGCCCTTGTGGCCACAAGTGTGGGTTCCCAGACTCCCACCCCACTCTGTCACCACCTGGGCACAGGTCAGACAGGGCTCAGAGCTGCCCTTGCTCTGCAGCTGGCACTGGCCCAGTGAAGATATTTCACAGCTGCAGGCATCCACCCTGCAGAAAACACTGTGATAACATCCAAAGAACTTTATTTTTTTTTAAGTGGAAAATGCTGGGGGGGTTGGATCAAATTATTTTTTTCCATTGCTTTTTCCTGCTTTCAGCAGGGAATTTCATCTAACAATCCAAATAATAAAAACCAGAGCGCATGCAAAACAGAGTATCTCCTCTGCTTCAAGAAAGCAAATACTATAAAGTGGCTTTTCAAAACCATGAAAGAAAGGCCAGCAAAGCTCACCTCGGAAGGCATTGTCCATGGGAGGTGATGCAGTCAGCAAAGGGATGGTGAAGTTCCCTGTGACACCCCTGGGGTGTAGCATGATGTGCTCTGCACCAGTCTGGGTACTTGAGGCTTGGGAGGAGGCCCGGGGCTGTCCCAGGGAGCCAGGGAGGGCAGTGCTGGGGCTGCTCCCCGAGGGGCTGGGGGAAGCAGCTGCAGTGCCCATGGCAGAGCTGCTGCCCAGCTCTGTGCCCACCCAGCTGCTCACGGGTTGAGAGAGGCTGTCAGTGCCTGCAAGGCAAAGGGGGAAAGCAGATGAGAACCCAGAGATGGGCTCAGCTGCCTGCACACCATTCCACACTGCCACCCTTCCCCTGTCCCTCAGCTCCCTGTCTGCACTGTGCCTACAGAAACTCTGTGTCTGGAAGCTGCACCAAGTAGTTCATAATTTTGAATACTAGGAGAAGCCACATGGATTCTTCTCTCCAACCTTGTGCATAAAGCAAGCCAGTAAACTGCCCTGAGTGCACGGTGAGGATGGAGAGCTGGATCCACAAAGCTCTACAATACAGGAGAACCAGGCTTAACCAATGCTGGCTGCTCTGGGGAACAGCATTCACCCTACTCCCAGGTGTTGGAACACTTCCCCAGTGTTCCTAGGCTGAACTGGGACGGCTCACCTGGGTGATGAGGTCCTGAAGATGAAGGTAGCAGCGCTGTCCTCACGGTGTTGTTAAACCCGGACACGTTCCAGACCCCGTGGAGCCCTCCCTGCGTCCCCTCAGCCGAATCGGTGCTGACGGCTGCCGAGCCTGGCGGTGTCCCCTCAGCAGCTGCAGGGGTGCTGGGAGAAGCCAGAGCCCTCTTGCCTCTCCCCGGCCTGCCTGCAGCATGGTGATGGCTTCCAGGGTCTGGAAAGCAACAGGGAGAGGGTCATGTTCACCTGGAAAAGTTCTTTTGTCCCAGCTGGGTGGCAGTGGTACCCAGCCCTACCAAATGCAATAGGAAGGGTCACAGCTGCATCCCTCATGTTTCCTCTGTTTAACAGAGCACAGTTTAACTGCAGGAGGGATTGATGGGAACAGAGGGTTTCTGTTGCCAAAAAATAATGGCATTTTAAACATTGTCTTCATTTGTGCATGGCAAAAGAAACAGATTTTTTTTAGAGACATTAAAAATGCAGAAGGCAGTAAGGAGCTGGTGCCAGAACAGCCCACAGCTGGCAGCCTGGGCATGCCAACTCCACATTCTAGTCCCTAAGCAGAAAAAAACCCAAGGAATCAAAAAAATTAAAGAAAGCCTCTATGCTTATATCTTATTTCAGCTGGGGATATTAAGAAAAAAACTGAAGTGGGGACAGTGCAATCAGCACAGCTTTGTCTTGCTGCTATGAGAAACAGGCCTTGATTTAAGTTCATATTTAAAAGAGTACATTGGTTTACTTATGACTGAAAATTATGAACAAGCCCAAAAGTAAGTGCTCACTTGCAGGATTTCCATGTAAGGACCTCAGCCACAAATCGTCATTGCAATTGGTCAGGTATGCTTAAGCTGAGTTCTTACAACCTAGGCTGGGCTTGCAATGGGGTTCAGCTCCTGATGGGAGAAGTTATGGGGACACCCAGGGGTCTCCACTCTTTGCACAGCCCTTGAGCTCAGTGGATGGGCAGGGCCCCCTGGGTACTGCTGACTGGTGAAAAACAGTGGCAGCTCCTGAGAATCATCAGCATAATGTTAAAAAACAAAGCCCAGCCTTCCTGAGATTGGATTCCTCTCAAAAATCTGCATTTCTGGCTGTGGGGCAGGAATACTCCCTAACCCACGGGCTGTGCTCAGTCCATGGGCTGGGAACAGCTAACAGGGACTCTCACATCCATGAAACTCACCGGGAGGGTGGCTGTGCGTGAGCAGGTGGGTCACTGTCCCAGCAGATGGGTTCTCTGGGGATCCTGCTCCTGGAGGGGTGACCTCCCCATCACTGGCAGGGGGGCCAGTGTGCCCCGTGACCCTGCTTGCTGCTGGCACTGCCCCGTGCCTGGCAGGCAGCAATGCCCACTCCCTGCTCCCAGCCAGCATCGTCACCAACTCCACAGGAGCACCAGCAGTCCTTATCTCTGGGCTTGAACTTCTCTCCTGATGGTTGCTTTCAATGACTAAAAGGAAAGACAAAAAAAAAACTTGGATCCCATCAGCACTGATGTGCAGGCTCAGCTCACTGCAGTAACACCAAGGCCAGGCTCTGAGCTCATTTACTTACACTAGAGAAAAATTTTGCATAATCAAAACACAGACATGAAATTTATTTTTGGATTTGCACCAGTGGAAACTAGATTGGTCTGTGGGACCAAAAACCAAAACCCACCTCTGTGCAAAAGACTAATTCAATTCAGCACCCTCAGGATTTTTTTGTGTTAGGAGAAATAAATTTTGAAAGGAGCAAAAGGAAAGTCTTAAACAAATAACTGATGGAAATACTCACAGTGTAGAGTCCACAGCAGGAGTGTGAAGGTCTCCAGAGCTGACAGCCCAGCACAGCCCATGTGCCCCATTCTGAATGTAAGATGGGAGGGGAGAGGGCCCCACAGCTCTTCCCCTCTCTCCACTTGGCCAGTGCTTTCTGGACACCTGACCTCAAATCTCATCACCTGCAGAGAGCTGGCATGAAGCTGGCTGAGAGCTGCAGGGCACTCAGGATGGTCAGTATAACCCATCCAGCCACAGTGCAGCACAGGGGACAGAGGAGATCAATGTATGGGGGAGATTACATGGCCCACCCAGGTGCCAAAGCACCTCAAAATGATGAGATATTTTAGCACTTCTAACATTAATGTCTACCAGAATATGAGAAACAGGGTGAAGAAGAAGATTGTGCATGAGCAGTGATCCGGGGAATCAGGGTTTTCAGCTGATGGTACTACCCAGGGCTGTGAGGATTTCACTGCATATCAGTTCACACAAAAAACATCAGCCACCATCTATGTTACAGCCCCAAGGCTTGGCTAGCACTGCAGCCTCAGATGACCTTCAAAGCCCACAAGAAGCTTTGAAGTCAAAAGCAAGTCCAAATCTGAAAGGGCAAGGTCCCCATTTTGTCCATCTTCCTTACAACAAAATGCAGTCTCTGTCATGTGCATGGCATCCACAGGCAGCAGATACAGGCAGTCAGTCTCTGCTCAAAAACTCTAATTTTGAAGGTTAAACCTGTTCTGGGCCTCCAAACATTTTCTGTAAGAAAATTGTGTGTTCTTGTATGTCTTCTTTGGAATTGCTGTACCTGCCACAACAGAGGTGGCAATTTCAGAAGTGGTGTCCTCTATACATCTGCAACAGCTTCAGTGGGAACTCACCAAAAAATAGAGGGGTAGGTAGGAACAGTCTGTATTTCACCCTGGGAGTCAAAGCCCCATGTGGGCCAAGGAGACAAGAGCTGTGGTGGAGCAGAGCCCCCAGGGTACCATTACTGGCAGCCCTCGCAGTGGTTGCGATGCCGAGCAGCCACTGCCACCCAGAGCCCACTGTGAGCCACAGCCTGTCTCATGGGACAAGCTTCTGGTCCTCACCAGCTGGACAAGGGGATGGGAAGTGGCAGGGGATGCTTGCTGTGTTCATTTGCAAGCCAATACCCAGCCTGTAATTGTAGCCCACAAGTCCATTTATAGCAGCCCCGAAAAACGTGGCTGTGCTGGAGGGCAGTGCACTGAATTTCCCTCCATCCCCCTCTCACTAAAAGCTTTCAGCTGTGCAACCCATGCTGACTGGAAAGCCTGTGGCCAGCTTTGCTGCATGGAGAGAAGGCAAAGCAGCAGATGCTTAAACAAACCCTCAGGGTATGAGGATAGACAGAGGGAAATCTGCTTTCTCAGGCTGCCAACTCATTTGTCAACAAGGGCACTGGACAGGCAGGCTAAAATATACAGAATCACACTGCACCAGGCATTTCATTGCCACTTCTTAAAAAGTAACCCTGGAAATGCCAGCAAGCAGCGCCTTCAGCTATGTTCCTTGATTGAATGAGACTAGTTCAAAAGTGAAACACTGCTGTTTGCTTATCTGGTGGTTGTTTGCCCTGCAAATCCACCTCAGAGTGTTCTCTATCTTCTTTTGGCTCTGCAGAGCTGCTGGGAATAAACTGAAGCAAAACCCTTCCCCTTATTGTGGGCGCCAGCAAACCTGGCTTTGAGTGCAGCCAGACAGTGGAGGGGCTGAATAAGAAGGTATTATTTACACAGGCTTTTTAGAGTCATCTGGCATTTTTAACTCTGCTCTGCAAGGTATACCAGGTCCTGGTGCAGGGAGGAAAACCTCATGCTAGCACGAGCTCAGCTCCCCAGATCAGTGGGTGCAGAGCATAAGCTACGCTGGAAAATTCAACCCACAGCATGTAGTAAGGAAACCCGAAAAAAATTGTGCTGTTCAACAAAATAGACATGAAATCTCACACACATCAAGCCTACCAGAAGTGCAAGATAAAACCACAATATCCTCTTTGATTTGCCTGCAGAAATTAAGACTTCAAAGACGACCCTCCTCTGGAGTGGACGGACCAGATCAAACTTCTTCCAAAATATTCCCCACGGGACCATCTGGCCTCCCCTGACGCATTAAAGGCTTAAAGCAGAGTGGCCCTTTAGCTGAGGTACCCATCTGTCACTAACAATTTCGTCACATCCTAAGCTGCCAACAGCTTTGCACAGTTCAACTTCACAGAACCACAGCCACTGAGAAATATTTGACTTCCAGCACAAAACCCTGCCACCCAGTGGATTGGTGTTTTCCTTCCCAGTTAAAACTAGCAGTGATGCTCACCAGACAGGTCGAGGCTCGGAGTTACTTTTTCTTTGCAAGCATAACAAGTCCGTGGCTTGCTGTGAGCCGAGTTACAGAGCGCAGCCAGGACAAACAGATCAAGTTCCAGCTGATTTCTCAAGGCTTTGGGCTTGCCCCTGGCAGCCCAGTTGGATATCTACCTTGTGAGACTCCTGAAAAATGTCTTTTGGCCAACAATTTTCTGTCTTCATCCCTGACACAGCACAGGCATTGCCCTGTTTCAGAGATGGCTGCTACCAAGGCAGCATTTAGGTGATGCTCACAACTCAACCATGGGTCAGCACAACACCAAAAAGCACAACAATGAAAGTTTTCTGCAGTGCCTGTGATCGCACACAGGCACCTTAGGGCACGGAGGGAGGAGGGATGTATCCTGCTGATGCCAGGAGAGCAGCATCCCCACAGGCAGCATTTGTCAGGAGACTGCAGCCAGCCAAGGCACGCCACAAGCTATCCAACCCCATTGCTTCCCTGAAGATGGGATTTTTTTTCCCCTCGAGGGGAAGAAAAATACTTTCTTGACGGGGGAACACAAATTTAATCTGAGCTCGCGCAGAAGGAAAGCCAAGAGCAGGCTGTCCAGAGCAGCCCTTCACCCGGAGCAGTCCCTCCTCGGGAGGGTGGGCATTCCCTGGGGAGCATTCCCGGTAGGATGGGAACGGAGCCGCCCATGCAGCGGGTGTTTTGCCAGGGCTGCGGGCCGCGCCGGGAGCATCCCGTGCCGAGCGGAGCGCGCGTGGAGCTGCAGCGGGCTCCTCCCGAGGACAGGCAGCTAAAATTGCAAACCCCACATCTGCTAACGTTGCATAAGCTTAACATCATCCGAGGCTCGCGGAGGGGAGGAAAAATCTCATCTCGACTTCGAAAACTGCTCGCTGGCTGTAGGAGAAGGTTAGGAGGAAAGGCAGGCTGCGCGGGAGAAGGAGCGGGGAGCAGAGCCGGGGCAGCGGTGCCTGGGGGCGGCTCCGGTCCCTGCCGGGCCGGGCTCCGAGCTCTGTTTTGAACGGCTGCTGCGGATGTCGGGATCATGGGTGGAGGCCGGTTAGGAGCCAAGCGAGTTTGTGCGAACAAAAGCTAAAGCCCTAAATCTGGACCNATTCATACTTGAGATGGGTCAATTGAGAGTAAACACGCTGATAATACTGCTTGGGGAAGGTCCCTCGTGTGCACTAAGTGCGGGAAAAATGCAAGAGGTTTTTAATCACATGCAGTCAATCCTGTTCTGCTAATTTTTTTATATCAATACAAGGATTTATTCTGTCTGGATTAATAAAGGTGGCAAGAGAGGGTGTATGGAGAAGAGGAGGTGCAGAAGCCTTGCCAGAGCCTCTCACCCTTTTGTGGGGTTGGTTTGGATGCAGTACCCTATAGACACATTCCCTTGCTGTGGTGCTTCTGCTCCTGGTCCTCTCCCCACTGGCCCCCAGGCAGAGCAGGACAGCAATTCCCAGGACCTTCAGTCATTTTAACCATAATAGAAAGGATTTATGCAGGCAACAAAGGTGCCTAGAGCTTTAATATGTCAGCTCAAGAAAACTAATGGGGGTTTAATGCCAGTAGCATCCCCTGCAAGCTCTGAATGCCAAGGTCCACATGACTAATGCCCACCTGGCCACTTCCAGCCGTGGGTGCCCACGGGGCTGGGGACATCAGCATCACCCTCAGACACTCCAGTGCCACACCACGGCACCTTGCTTGCAGTTCTGCTTTATGACACAAAACCACTCTGCACTTCCACACCACCTCCCCTCCAGGACCTGTAAAACCTCAGAGGATGCTAAAGGCCATTTTTGCTTCCTACACCTTTTTTCACCATCCCAGAGCTTGATGCTCAGAAATGCCATTAGGAAGAAAAAAAAAAAAATATTCAATTACTGCTCTTAAAAGCAGTACCCTAAAGCAAGGAAACAGGTTCTCCAAAATAAAGAGTACACAGAAATCTGTGATCCTTTCCAAAAGCACAGGATATGTGCATATGGAGTGCCCACAACTGGGATAAAACCTGCACTGTGCAGGGACAGGATATTGTTCTGCTTATCAAGAGGTTTACAGCCTCTTAGTTTTGGTGTCCTAAACATTTCCCTGGGGAGGTGCAGGCTCCCAGATCACCTGCTCAAGCCCATGAAATCCTAAGCTTCTTACTTATCTTTCTTGGGCAGTTTGGTTCAATCCACAGATCCCTGAGACCACACGGATTCATGGGACCACCTGTGCTGCCTGAAAACCACCAGCCCCTGGCTCAGGGCAGCTCCTCAAACATCTTTTCATAGACTTTTGTTTTTAAACAGCTTTTAGCAACTGAAAAAAAAAAAAAGTCCTGGTATATCATCAAGTCTTTGAAAAACACATTTATATAAAATTCCACTTCCAACAGGGATAAGCTATGACTTACCATACTGCTAAAAAACCCATAACCATGCTGAGGCTCAATAAAATCTCAATCCATCCATCCAGTGGAGATTGAATCTCCAGTGTCCCAGGCCCTGATGGCCTTTCTTGAGCAGAAAGCCAGACCCAGACATATTTTCTTGCTTGACAGCTCATTTCTATTCTGCCCTAGAAGTGTCCCTCCAGCGTTAATGTGGCAAAAGCCCCCACAGGCCCAGGGCAGAGTGAAGGCAGCCCCAGCTGACAGGTCCCAGCAGCACTTACCAAAGGGATTTCTATTCTACTGTTTTTAGTAAACATCAGTAAAACCAAGCCAAAATAAATCTCCCTAACTGCACAGCTCTCTGAGCACTCACACCTCCTCTCCATCCCCTTTCCCGCAACCCTGCAGTGCTGAAATGTTCCCAGCTACCCTGCCTGCACCATAGATCCCAAATGCTAAATCCCAGCATCAGCAAATTCACTTCTAAAACCCCCCAGTCTTTTCTATAATGTCCTGCAGAAATATTACAGAAAATATCACCCACACATTGCTTCTCCTTCCTTTTTCTGAGGTTTTTAAAGCCCCCTGGAAGCTTTTCTAGTTGGGAAGGCAATGTTGCCCTCACCAGCACTCATGAGGCCAGAGCAAAAGCCACACAGGGACCCAGCCTGGTGTCATTTTAACTTCTGCTCCCATCCGAGGGCAGTGCTGCTGGAGACTATCAGACGGCTTGGGGAGGAAGTCTCCTGGCAGGACTCCAGCAAAGTGGAGTTGCTAGGTCACTGGAACAATAAAAAGGCAAGAAAAAACATCCTGGCTGCAAAAAAGATGGGGGGGAAAAAAAAGAGAAAAATCCATGGTGGTGTGTACAGTGCTGGTGAAGTGGAAAGAAACAGGCTGCTGAGGCTGGAGGGAGCAGGACCATGCTGCTGTCAGCTTCTGCAAGCACACAACTTCATTTCTAACGTGGCTCTTTCTCCAGACCTCTTGCACAAATACTTCCAGAAACCTGGAATTCGTCTGCAAGGTTTGCATCTTGTGAAAATCTCACAGAGGTCAATATCTCCAGGGCAGCAAGCTCACTGTGCTGTGGAAAGATTCATTGCACTTTGCCTGTCAGCTGGGCATCACAATCCTCCAGCTGGCTTTCACCCCCCAGCCTGGCAGCCCAAGAAACCTGCCCCCAAGCAGGGTTGGGGTTTGGTGATAAGGGGTGAGCATCTCTACGAGGGGCTGAGCACTGCACAGACCTGGGGCTTGGGCTGCCCTGTAAGGAAAGGTGCTAGAGGCTTAGAACATGCAGGATGAAATTTTGCTGTCTGAAAAGTCTAATTTCCGGGCCAGAAGGGAGCATTAGCTCATTCTGTGTGACCTCATGATAACCAAAGCTGTTCCATGAAGCTTATTTACTCCCAATATAAGTTCAGTGACTTGTATTTGACTTAAACAGATCTTGCAGGGGAAAAAAACTGTTGGTATTTGTAGTTACCTGGGTTTTTACTCAAAATAGCAAGGACTGTAGGCTGAAGCACAGATTTTTCTGCATGAAACCTCAATGCCTATCAAAAAGTGATGCCAGGCAGTACGAAGCAGACATGTGGCAAAAGACATCTGCCCCAGGGGCTGAGGACTCAGCCTTTTGCAGACCCAGGTGAAAACAAGATTGTTGCTTTCACATCCCACTCTGGAAACAAAACCACAAGTCCCTGCTCCAAAGTGGTCTGAGCCCAGGACCTGCTTCCCACACCCAGGAAGGGACAATAAATACTGGGAAGATGGAGGAAGGAGTAGAAAAAGAGTGCTGCAATTCTGAGAGGTGAGGCTGGGAGCAGCCAGGGGCTGCCATGAGTCCTTGGGGGCCAAGCCATGCTGCTCACTGACACAGGTGGGCTTTGGTCCAGGTGTCTTGAGCAGAGCCTCACTCCAGCAATGTACTTAAGAAGAGCTCCCCAGGGAACTATTCCCCGTGCTTAACGTTAAGCACATACCAAAGAGCTTTGCTGGCTGGCAGTCACACCAGGGATGATGACCAGCCTGGGAATTGAGCAACTTCTCAAGGACATTGTGGGGATGAGAAGGATAAGGAACCCTCTTGGATGCAGGAAAATCATCAGACTGCCAAGTGGTAGATGCCATATAAGGCTCAGTGGATTCTTCCCTCCATGTAGACCAGCAAAATGCAACCCCATCCCAGGGGAAAGCTGAAGGTAGCCCAAGCCTGACACCCAGCTGAAGGTAGGATGCAGGGCATGATGTCATGGCAGTGGGAACCATGGATGCTCTCATGGCTCCTGCCCTTCAGCAAAGGGCAGTGGGACTTGTGAAGGGATGGAAAAAATGGTGAACAGGCAAAAAAATAAAGCAGCTTAAAGAGGAATGAATCCCCAGAAGAGATGAGGGCCCCCACCTCCCTTCCCCCATCTGCTACAAAAGGATGATGATCTAAATCGCATTTCCTAGATGACACCGTGCCGATCTGCTGCCGGAAGCAGCGGTGGCAGCGCTCAGGATGGCGCCGGCCCTCCTTCTTCCAGGGGATGAGCCAGGTCGTTCCCCGCTGGCACTGGCAGGCCGGTCACCACTGAGAGCAGAGGAGCAGCACTGCCCGGGGGCAGCTGGAACAGAGGTCCTGCCCGACACCCACCACTGTGCCACTGCCTCTGCAGCCACACGTTTCCTTTCTGAGAACAGGGGAAGGGACTTACCACTTCCAGTGCCTCTCTGTACATGTTTCAGGGAGGTTGAAAAATAGACACCTTCTTTCAGATGTGGCCAGCAGTGGGAATGGGTGCTGGAGAAGGGCAGGGCTGGGCTGTCACCCTCTGAGCTGTCACTGAGGGCTCAGAGGGAGACGTGGTCAGGTCACATCAACCTGACATGGGTCAGGTCCTACCTCGATGCATACGGGCATGGGGTGGTGAGCAAGGCAGCACAGAAGACTGAGAGGACAGAAATCTGCACCCCAAACCCACCTGCCCACACAAAGACACAGATTACCCAGCACAGAGCCACCACACATCAGCTGCCTTGGTATGTCCATGCCACCAAGTGATCACCAACTTCAGTCTTAACCCAGCGTGTGACACAGCTTATCCAACACCCTGCAATCTCCAGGTGTACCAGCACTTGGCACGACAGGACGATGAGTATCTCTGACTGCATGCTGGGGACTGTCCTCAGAGGCCACAAAATTGCTATTACTCCCATTCCCCAATTTAAAAGCCTCCTGGTTCATTTAGCTTTCTTCATGCATCATATTTACTACCTGTTCCTAAGAAGAGACCATCTTCATGATTTTCTGCACTCTCTGATTATGTTTCCCTCCTAAGAAACATCCTTTCAAAAGGCCTTTATCTGCAGGGTTGGCTGACAGTCTAATACTGCATCCCCATTCTGCATTTGCTGAAAGAGCTGATAATGTCCTAAAAAGAATTAACATTTAGATGTTAGTCCTGTAACCAAATCTGAATCAAACAATGATGACTGTTCAAATGTCTAAAGCTACTCAGGGGTATTTTCATTTAAGCCTACCAAGCTTGTACCAGGGATGAGGAGGTTTCTAAAGATGCCTTTGTGAGTACCAGCCACTGAAACCCTTCTCCTTGTCCCTCCAGACACAGATACAATTATACCCAGCTCCAGCACAAAGATAAAGACTGAATTACAAGAGCAGCATTATGCTCCACAATCAGGGTCCTTGATTCCAATTGACAAGGAGCTCAAGTCATGCGCAGCTGGTCCGCGGATGCTTCCACTCCTGGAAATCATTCCCATCACAGGAGAGAAATCAGTTCAATAGACAGGGTTACCTTTTGCATTTCTTCCCCAAATTGCTAAATTACCTTGTCAGTTTGTGAGATCTTACAAGTAATGCAGGGTCAAACCTGGCCAGCACTTGTCTGGGATATTTCTTTGCAGAAGGTTTAACTACCAGCTGCTACAGTTTCCCTGATAAGAAAGTGTTTTCTTACCTATAGTGCAATGGATATAGCAGGACAGTTATTCAGAGATGCAATGAAACCCTTCTCATTTTAAAAAAAGTGGTATATTTATCTACCATTCTGGGTGATCCCAGAAGATAGGGAGGAAATATATCGAGATCCCTTGGGAAATGTCTTGAGATCTCTTACAGACCTGCCTTTTGCTTTTATAGAGCACTCAAAACCAACGCCAAATTAAAAACTCCTCAAATATCCAAACCCCCATATCAACCCCTCAATTTATGCATACTCCAGAAAGTGCTGTCCTCCCCCCAAAATAGTTCCTGACACCCTGGGTGGGTGGGCAGCACCAGCAACCCTCCTCCTAGGCTATCAGAGAAGGTATCTTTTGGACAATATATTGAAGCCAAACTTAGTGTGATTCATCCCTGCTTCAGCAAAGTTCACCAGAGCGTGACGTTTCACATCAGTCCTCAGGGTTTAAGAGATTTTCCACAAGAGGAAGGGTGTTAACACCAGCATCCTAACAAGCAGTGACGTGAATAATTGTGCTCCATAGATCTAAATTCCTCTTGTCACTCCAGATGCAGAAGTGCCTTTTAGCATGCTCTTCAAGGAAAAAGAGAGCCCACCTTTGCTACCAGTAACCAAAGAAGCCTGTCCATCAGTCCAAAATGCTTGCACAGAGTTTCTTCCATGCTCTGGAGATCTCACAGGAATCTAAGGGTGGTTCTGGTAGCAGAAATTACCACAGTGTCTGCCTGGTTATAGAGGCGAGAGGTCAGACTGATCCTGTAACAGCCTTCAAAACCTCTGCCGTCACAGCCTGCTGAAAAACGCTGAGAAAAACGCCCTAAATGTGTGTGTGCAACTCGATGTCTTCTGGGAAATGCAGCCTGGGCTGCACCCCTGGGACAACAGCTAACCCTGCTGACTTAACCCTTTGTGCACAGTCTGCATGCCTTTCTATCAACCACTTCAAATTCCTCCTCACTCCTTCCGCACGGACTTCATCTCAGAGTTAAAAAGAAAAGGTTATTTTCTCCCAAACTTCAGTGGCAAGAGCGTTGTTGCCATCAAACCACTGTGTAAAAGGTCCCTCAAACATCTCCATGTTTGCCTTGGCAAAAGAACTGCAAAGGTCATGGCACTTCCAGAGGACTTTTTCCAGGCACCAGATTGGAAGCCCAAGATGGGGTTTCCACACTGCAAGGCAAAGGAAAAGACCTGCAGCATTTGGTGACAGTGCAAGTGACATGATCACTCTCAGTCAGAGCACAGTCAGAATGCTGCAGAAGCCGTTTTAAAAGTCCTCCCAGCTCCATGGCCATGCAAAGAGTGACAAGGCAGATGGAGCTTGTTTTCCCCAGTGGAGAGTCAATCCACCAAGGTCAAGGTGCTTGCACAAGGTATTCAAACAGCTGGACAGAGAACAACTGGGTTTGCCCTTGGCATTCCTGCTGTGTTCCCTCTCTTCCCCTAGCAAAGCAGGACAGTGCAGAGGGTTGCCCTTCTCCTGCAGATGCAGTGGCAGAGCCCTGCCAAGCAGGGGTGTCTGAAACAGCCCTTCTGTCTGGACACAAAAGCTTCTGGAGACCAGCTTTGAGCTAGTGGTATTTTTAAATAAACCCAACCTGGGCTTCCTCTGTGACTCCTAGCTTTGCAGCTAATAGTTTCCAGGCTTTTTTATCTACCACCTCAACAGCTAGACACTCTTTTTCTACCCCTCTAAGTGATTCTCCTGTAATGACAACTCCAGGAGTTGGGGTTTTAAGGAAAGACAGCCAAATCTTAGGAGGCTCTTGACACAGATCCTGACTTTTGGCAGCAGTGCTCCCTCGCCCACAGCTGAGATGCTGACTGCAGCTTGGGAGATGCTTAAGTAACCAACTGCAAATCTATTTATCAAATGACTCCAAGTCAAGGGCACAGCAGATGCAAAAGCAGATATAACCCTCCTCAACAGCCCTGCCTGCACAGAGGACAGGCAACTGAAACTAATTCCATCCAAAGCCACAGAGGGATGGGGGAAGCAGCACAGGAGCAGCAACAGTTTGTAGGTTATTACACCCTGTTTATGCATTTCAGGCACTTCTTAAATGATATTTTTATATCTCATGCATTTCATACTGGTTTCTGAAGGGATGAAGCTCCTGAGACAGCTTTGCTTGTTCTCATACATTAAAACAAACTAGCCTGGAAGGCAGAGACCTCCAAGACAGCAGGTTCCCATAGGTTTTGTGAAGACCAGCACTTCAGTAGAGAAGGCTCCAGCGACTGTCCAGCTTGGGAAGCTGCTGCACCCAGACCAAGAGGGATGCCCATGGCTCAGTCCATGCCCTGGGACCTGCACACACTCAGCACCCACAGAGCCCAAGATAAGGCACAGCACACACTAATGCCACGCATCCTGTGGCAAGCAGAAGAGAACAAACCACAGGCTTTTGAGCCTAGTGAGTGGAAACCTTGCATCGTTTTACCTTCCTCCAGCTGATCCCTGTGCTCAACCTGGCTCTGCCTGTCCCTTCTCCAAGTCTTCATGACCATGAGTGGCCTCTCCAGCACCCAGATGAGACAAAAAAACAAATTAATGGCAAATAAGGGATATAACCTAAGGTCCTAAAATCTGTATTATATACCTCACAGTACTTAGATCCTAAAAGAGGTTCTCATTTTATATAGGAGCTGGTTCCTATCCCCTTTTTCCCCTGCTCTCTCCAGAGCACTTCAGTAAAGCAGGTCTGACAGCAGCGTTACTACAGCACAGGCAACAGCTACACTAACAGCTTGGAGGAGCTGAAGTTTACAGAGCTTCCTTTACTCAAGGGAACTGCATTTTTCTAAGATTATATTATTACTTGGGCTGGTTGCTCAGTAATGCAACATCATTTCCCTTTTGGGTGGGAAAATTCTCTCCTTGTCCTCAGATGTGAATGATTTCAGCCTGAAAGGATGAACGCAGACTCTGCATGAACTGTGCCCCTTGCTGAAGCAGCAGGATGTTATATATATATAACAGCTGGGCATTTAAAAATATATGGTGATGGGTGCACACACATCAGCTGCATGTATGCAGAAAATGGTGAGAGAGAAGAGGTGCCAGATGTGACAAAACCATTTTTTCCTGAGAGGAACCCACAGACTTCATTCTTTCACCACGCCTGTGCTTGTAGCCCTCTTGCATCTCCTCTGGATGAATATCCCAGCCAGTGAACCTCTCATATTTACAGAAACAGCAAATTACAATGCAAATGTTGCAAAAACTGCTCAAAGAAATAAAAATTTGAATTTGTAATCAGGTCTGCTGCCACTGAAAATTGGATTCTGCCTTCTGTGTTCAGCCATTCAGGAAAGAGAAAAAACCTATTGTATGACCTACATCTTCAATTGAATGTAAATAACAGGGCCTGTGGATGGGGTACTCAGGCCTCATGACAAGCTTGCTCACAAGCTACAGACTATGGATTTTGTATTGAGCATTTTCAAGGGAATATTCCAAAGTACCAACCTTTGGTTCTCTTGGAGCACCTTCTGACACTCCAGCTGGTCAAACTGCCCCAGTGCTGCTTTGCACCATTTCAACAGCAGAAAGATACCAGAGCAGATGCCAGGATCTGGCCCTGCCTCTTTCCAGAGGAGCTTTGTGCCCATCTGAGACGATCAGCCCAGGTTTCAGCAGTGCTGTTTGTCTGCCTAGAAATATCCTGACACCCCCAGACTCCTCACCCCTCCATACCAGAGAAACCCTTTTGAAACTCCGTGAGGAAGGAAAGCCAGAATCCAGAGGGTTTTCACTGACTATCTACAATCTATCCAGCTCCAGACTATTTCTCTGGGGGTATTTCCAGGGTTGCAGCCCTGCCTGGAGCACCCCAGGTGGCTGGAATGGCACAGAGAGAGGCAGAAAGACAGTATTTCTGTGCTGCAAAAAGTCAGCAGGCTCAGCCACAGCTGAACCTTACCACTCTGTAGCTATCCTTATTTTGGAAATGGCACACAGCTCCCACGGATGGGGAACCCACAGTGCCAGCCAGGAGGTTCCTCTGGCAGCAGCTCCAGAAGTGCTGTGGACGTTGGTGTTGCCTTAATCTCTGCATCACAGCACTGAACCACTATCGCTGTACTGACAGGTTTTATTGGCTTGATTAGCTTGTTATTTGAAATAGTTCTGAATTCTGTTGGGGTTATTTTGTTAGCATGGATGAATGCTTCATTAAAACTAACACAACCAGACTGATGCTACAAAGTTTCACGTTTTGCATTCTGGGTGAACAGCGACGGTCAGCAGCATCCACTCATTTTCACTATGACCACCAAAACTAACAGCCTTTCTAACCTGGCATCATAACCCTTCTGTTAAATGAGCAAAATCCTCTGCCACCTCTGAGAGATGTGATGGCAATGGAGTCAGTCTCAGCAGCTCTGACATATTCCCTGCAGATGAGCAGGATGGGGAGAATGGAGGGAGGATAGAGCACACACAACAGCTTGAGAGTTCAGTCATGGAGAGTTTCTGACTGGCAGCCCAAAAATTGGTATCTGTAAGAGCAGGTGAAGGAAATAAGTTGTCCCAGAAACTCCACGCTCCTCTAAACAGATCAGTATCTGCAACTTCTGATACTGAAAAAAATATTTGCTAAGGAATGCACCCACGCACCAGCCCCTGCAAACGTGGCAGCAACAGCCCGTCTCCCTCGTCCCCCCAGCCACGAGAAAAACATGAAGGAAGTTAAATTATCCCTCCAAAGCGGTGGTGGCTGCTGGAGCAGAACATGCTGCCAACACCTGCTGGACGGGCACAGGCTGGCACTGGTGGTTTGGGGCTGGGAAATCAGACTTTGTGGGGAGCCCAGTGATGGGCAGCTCTCCCCTTACCCTGCCTGCTCACATCCCCGCACGCGCGGTCACCGCGCACGGCGGTGTCAATCAATACTCATCACTGTGTGCTCCCTGCCAGCCAGGTCACACAGTTATCTCTCACACTACTCACTTAGCACTGAAATATCACATAAAGTGCTTCCACAAATTGATGTGAACCCAGCTGCTCAGCAGACGACCCCTGCCACCTTCCAGGGCTTGAGATGGGGAACAGGCAGGAAAGCTGATCTCCAATCTTCCTCCATTTCTGAAATGCCTTTTCTTCCTTCTCTTTTCTTTTTTGCTTTAAATTATGTACCCCAAAGGAGCAGAGCTAAATCCATACAACCCCGGGGAGTTCATGTTCACAGCCCACCAACCAAATCCACTTAGAGCTCACAGAGGAGCAGCAAAGATGCCTGAGACAGGAAAACCCTGCAGCCTTTTGATAGCGACGCAGAGGCACGGGAGGCAATCCTTCCTTGTCCCTGCACCATAGGGGGAGGAAGCATCCTTCCTGCACCACCCACACTCACCTGAAACTGCATCAAAGCTAGAGAGCAGCATCTTACACCTCTCTGCATCAGTGTGGCTGCAGGGGGAGCTGGGCTTCTGCTCCCAGGAGCCACAAAATACATACTGCAAAATGTGAGGCAGGTTTGGAGGCAACACCATACCTTTGTGCAAACAAACATCCTCAGCATCTTCTTCCCTCGCTCCTTACTTTGCTTCTTCCTCACACAGAAAGTTTCAGACAGAAAGTTAAAAATATACATAAATAAATTCAGACTGTTTACCCCTTCTAAGAGTTTTGGAAAGTTTCTCCCAGCAGCCAGCCTAAATCTCTGCTGCAACCAAAGGTGGTTCCTTCTCAGGCGATTTCACACCTCATTGCCAGGGCTCCCACCAGGGAAGCCACATAGAAAGGTGGCACCTGCCACGGGAGAGAGGGAGCAGGGACAGAAGGACAGACACAGATGGCAGAAAAGCAGATCAACTTCTCAGGGAAAGCCCATTGCCAGTGCTGGGCACTGTGGCAGGGCATCTGTGTGGGCAGAAGTAGCAGGAACAGGGACATGGCACGAACAGGGAGACCCCAGTCATAGTGACTTTGTCAGGGGCTCAGTGGTACCTCTGCTGTCCCTGTGGTGTCACTGGAATTATTCCCATTTCACAGATGGGAAACCTGAAATACTGAGACCTGCAGGAGGACAGAGCTCGTAACCAAACCCTGACCTGACCCAGGCTGGTGGCAGACAGTGCCCTTCAGCTCACTCAGTGCCCATGTGAAGTAGCTGCCAGAAGAGATTTCATGGAGGGATTTGATAATGCTTTAACTTTACTGTCACCAGCTTTCTTGCTTCCTACTTCACCTATTTTTTTTTTTTCCTGTGTTGCTCTCCTTAGGTTCAGACCGTATTATAAACACAGGCTAAAGCCATCTGTCCTCATCTCTCAGCAGACAAGCCCACAGAGGGTCTGGCAGGGAGGGTGGCAGATGCAGGCTGAGGCACAAGCCAGCCGGGAAGGCAGCGAGGCTGCGAGGGCAGCCCTGCTCCCTTGCCCCGTGCTTTGTGAGAGACTCAAGAGCCCCATTTCTGCACCCACTGCCTCACCATCTGCTCACTAAGCCCTGCCTGAGAAAGGGCTTTTGCTACACAGCCTCAGACTGTTGCAAAGGGAGATGTAATCTTCATTTCCTGGTAGTGCCAGGGTGATGGGCTCACAAGAAATTGTCCCCTCCTCTTCAAGCAAGTGTTCTCAAAGGTGGGAAATGCCTCCGAGGGGCAGGAGCAGTGGTGACACAAACAGAGATTTCTCAGGAGTCTGCAACATAACCTGAGGGTGATTCAGGAGATCCCCCCAGCCTGCTCCTGTAACACCAGACAATTCCCTTGACTGACAGGCATGGAGCTGGAGCTAACAGCGAGTGAATCGCAGCTGTCAGAACCCAGTGTAATTCATGATGCCGTTTGCTGGGGAGCGAGCTACTGCTGGGCTATTTATCACTCCTTCACTGCATGCCCTGTTCCTTCTGGCTGTGGCTGACATAATTCACAAGCACCTGTAGCTGCTGAGCACAGACCAAACCTTCACTGCTGAGCCAGCCAGGCAGGCACTGGTGGCCTGACAAATGGCTTTTCCAACATGTGGACAGATAGTTCGAGCTTTTCAGATTCTTAACAAAGGAAATGCATTCCTCTACTGACTCTCAGGAGTCATCAAGGTCACAGGAAAAGATGCCAGACTGAAAGCTGAGATGAAATTAAATATTTTTTTCTGTCCACTGAGGAATTTGCACAGCTTTCATCAAATAATAGGTGAGCAGTTTGCTGGCAAGTTGCAGATTTTATCTTCACAAGGTTGGTAGCAGGTAAGACAGCATTATTCTCTCCCAGTTTGGAGGGCAAACCGATACTTGGAGTGGCACAAAGAAGTAGCTGAGCTGGGAACAGACCCAAATCTCCTTCATTTCCATGCAGTATCCTAGTCACAAAGCTGCTCTCACAAGCACTGCTAGTTAGGAGCTTTCTAATCCACTGCAGAATACATTCCAGCTGATATCCCTAGCTATACATTGGTCTAGTGTGGATACATCCTACAAAGCCATGCCTTGGGTTTGTGAAGAAAACTAAAATGTTATAAATGTAGTTTTGTCACATTTCCTGAAATTTTACAGCTCCACGCAACTAAACTTAATCCCAAGTTCCAAAGCATGATATTTTCTCCACATCAGAAATTAAAAGATAAAATTTGACAGTCCAGCTCAGGCAGGCAATGAATCCTAAAACCCACTTAAAACCTACGCAGGATTAATTTGACATATTGGATTCCTTATACCACCTGCAGACACTCAGTGCTTTCCAAACTCATTGAGCATTAGTCATCCTTAGAGCTATGTGCCTTCTTTGGTGAGTAAGTGAGCCAGTTTACTGAATGACACTTGAAACATCCCTGCTTGTTCTGGGAAAAATAAGGTTTATCCTGTGCTGAAACCAAATTCTGCACAATCTGTAAAGCATGAAACTAGGCATTGCTTGTGATAATAGCACTGTAGATGTGGCATGCAAGGAAAAATTTGACTTTATATGTGACTAATCCAGCAGTCTGTAGGCAATGTAGAAAAAGAGGGTATTTATAGAGAGCTGATAGCATCTGTCCCCACACCTGATAGGGGTCAGTACCTAAGGTGAGATGAGAGCATTTCTGGAGACAAGCAGGAGGCAACCCAGACCCTGAAGACCACTTACAGGAGCCCCCAGGTTCCCACCTGGATGGGTAGACACATGTGGACAGTACTCCTGGTGCACCCCAAAACCTTTCTCAAGTTCCTCTGTGAAGCTTCCACCGCTCACCTTCCAGTCAGTCCACACAGCTACAACGTGTTTACACTTTCCCATCCACCATTCCCATCCCAAACCTTCACCCACTGAAGCAGCTGCCTGTAGGACGATGAGCTGGGCAAGGTTAAAAAGGGAGAGGAACTGGGGTGGGGAGGAGTGTTAACACTTCTCAGCTGAATCAGCTTTGGGTGATGTTGGGATGCCCAGCAACCCACAGTCGCGATGCTGTGGGGAGAGCGCGGGGTCCCACGCCGCGAGAGACCCGCAGGATGCGGACCCCGCGCACTCTCCGCTGCCGGGACGGAATCCCGTCCCTACCCTTATCCCCATCCCCATCGCGGGGCACTCACCCGGGCTGCCGGCGTGTCCCGCGGCGGGAAGCGAGGAAGGGCGGCCGAGACGGTTTCGGGACG
>VXBC01001842.1:1235280-1293441 GCA_013399945.1 Ploceus nigricollis | reverse complement strand
AGTACGAGTATTAGTAGTAGTAGTAGTAATAATAATAACGCTTCTTTTTGCTTCTACTTTATTTTTCCTGCTGCATCTCCCAGCCGCGCCGGGCGAGCGCGACCCCGCTGCCCACGGGCCGTGGCGGGGGTGCCCGGTTCGGCTCCGCGGTTAAACGCGGGCAGCGCGCAGGGCCCGCGCAGCGGCACCCGGCGGGCACGGCCGCCCCCGCTACGGCTGGGGCACCCCCCCCCCCCGCGGCATAGCCCCCCTCCCCAATTNGATCCTAAATTCCATCGAAATCGAGTCCTTGACAAGTAACTTCAGCTTTTCTCTTGGTTATGAAGCTGACTCCCTTTTAAACGCCAGCAGCAGCGTTTGAGGGTACAGTTTCTGGCAGTGGTGAATTTCCCAGGCCGGGCTGCACGGGAGGCAAAGGATTTCCCTTCATTGTTCTGAAATTCCCCTTCATAATTTCATGCTCCTAGCTCTGGGAGAGAGCACGCCGCAGAGCAGTGGGCTGGGCTTTGCCGGGGCTGCCGGCATCCCAATGCGCCAGGTTTAGGGTCCCTGAGCTCTCCCTCTGCAGGGAACACACACCTGTCCTGGCCAACCTCTCCCCTCGAGTCGCTCCTGGGCCCCGTACTTTTCCCTCGAGCTGCTTCAGAATCAGACTTGATTTCCACAAGCCAAGCAGAACCCGACCTTCCGAAGGGGAGGGTGGCTGGTGACAACTCACCACGTCCGGACGGCCGCAGCCTCCAACAAACCCGGGGTCTGCTCCACAGCCCCCCGCTGCCTGGTTCGCGCTTCACCAAAAGCAGAAGTCGGTGGCTGGCGTACACAAACTCTCGTGGAAGCCTCTTTCCACCCAAGAGGTGGCACTGATGAGCCCACACCAGCACGTTAATGGCCTTGGCTTTACCCCGACAGGACTCGCTCTCCCACTGCTCCTGGGCTTTTCTCTCCACGTGCAAATGTTTTTTCCCGCACTTTCCCACAGCACTTCACCATGAAGCACACTCAGAAATCCTCATTCTGGTACTTGAATAATCATGGATGAAAGCCCTGGGAAAGGCCACCTCTGAGGCGTCCCTCTCTCAATCCATGCTCTAGTCTACTCCCTACAGCTTTTGCCATCTTCTTGCTTCAAATTTGCCTAAGGAACAAGTCAAGCCTGGTCAGTTTTGGACATGAAGCACAAGCCAATCATGATTATGCTTTAGTCATGCAAGTAAGCACTCCAGTCCTGGCAAATGGAGTGACCCAGAAGCCACAGGCAGCACCAAGGTGCCTGATCTACAGAGGACATATTTAGACTTCTTCATTCTGTGTCCAGGTATTTACACATTCTGTATGGAATAGTTGTGCAAAACAAAGCTTCTGTCTTGGTAAGACAGAGAGACCAATACACAGCTAGAGCTCAGGGGAAGAGCTGTGAAGTATTTTGATACTTTGGGAGATGGCACAGGTAGTGCAATGCAGCAGCTCAAACACTTGGGGATATCTTTATACATGAAATGCAGGACTCCATGCTACCAATTCCTAAGGTAGTAAGTAATAAATATGATTCTTTAGAAAGTTTTGTTAGTCCCTGGAAAGAAACACTTGCCGACCAGCAAATCTGACACTTTTAACTGTGCAATACAAGTAAGGCTGCAGGGCCACAGAAACCTCTCTGAGGCCAAGGATGCATCCTCAGGGCTGCAGGGTGCAAATGAAAGCTAAACTTCGCCCTAACATGAAATGGATGCTCTCTCATCCTCTCATTCTCATGCCTGAGGGCCCTAATACCGAGTCTAGAGCTCACACCCTTTCCTCTGCCTTTTCCAAGAGCCTTCCCTAACATCTAAGCCACACAGCAGCTCCCCACTCTTACTGCATCCTTCCAAGCTGTAAATCCAACAAGCAGGAAGCACAGTATCAAATGCTTTTCCAAAAGGGTCTCAATAAATTCTTCCTACTGTTTCACTCAACAGGCCCATGGAGAGCCATAGCAGACACAGGCAGATGCAAAACAAACACTTCTGCAGGAACAACCCACGGCGGTATCGAATGGCTCTGTCCCACCGTTCCCCGTGGTGCCCCCATGGCACGGCCCACCCTGCAGTGCCACCAGCTTGGAAAGCAGGGAAGGCTGAATTAACCCCCTCTGGGGGTGGGGGAAGGGGGTAGCTGATGTCCTCCCAAAAACTGCCATTAAACCTGCCTGACCTGCTGCGTTCCTGAACCAGACAGGGCACTTGTGGCCATGACAGGGGTGACCATGAGGACCGTGTGCCTGAGTGCACAGCCAGCAGCAGGAAACGCTGGCCACAGGGCCCCGTGCTGCCCTTGGATGAGCCACATCCTGGCAGAGCTTAGTGTAGGTGGGACAGGAATGCCATTGCAGCCTCTGAAACCCATGGCAGTGGTGAGCTGCCTTCACCAGCCCCAGCAAAGGCCCCACGGATGTGAACCCATGGACCTGAACCAGTACTCACCGTCAGAAAATAATCTCTCTGCTCTCTCCATCATGGCTCCATGAGCAGCACATTATTTACAAGCACCTGGAAAGGAAACACCGATATTCAGACTTCCCAGATGCAGTCCCTTCCCCCACAGGTGTTTGATTTGTCAGGGTTTAGTGCCTATAAATTCAAAGCTACTGTGTTTTCCTGCCATCTTATTTTTTATTCCTACCTTCAGGGTTTCGTAAGGAATATAAGGAGTCAATTTATGACTGATATTTTTGAGCTCCAGTTTCAACTGCCACGTGAAAACAACAGAGAAAAAACCTCACTTTGTTGGTTTTTATTCAAAAAATACTCTTTTACCCATTGGAGCTGCAGAAGGCAGTGTGGAGGGGATATCAACCCTGCCACCCATGCGATGAGTTTGACACCCTCCTTGGGGGCTGGAAAAGAAGCTTCAGTGGTGGGAGAAGGAAGAACTGCAGCAGGAGGTGGCTGTGTGGAGCACAAGCTCCCAGTGAAAGCCACCAGCACGGGGCTTTTCCCCATGTGGTGCTGGAGTTGTTTATCCCCATGGCACAGCCGCACGCTCTGCTGCTGATGCTGCTTCCAGGGCAGCTCCAGGCCGAGGGCTGCTCCCCACCCTCCTTGTAAGAGGAGATTTAAATGCATGGAATCATGTCTGAGGAGCCAGATGGGCCAGGCAAAGCCTGATGTCGAGTAATGCCACAGCATCCTCCTGAAAGAGGCTGTGACCTCGAACGCCTCCCCAAATTATGTACAGAACACATTTAACACTTCCATCTGAAAGCAAGCAGCACGTTCCACACACAGCAAAGGAGTTAAAAACAAACAAACAAACAACCTCATCAACACAGGAAGCCTCTAACAAAGGTATATATAAAACATGATTGATATTGATTAATTGAAACCTGCCCATCATCTTGTTTTGGGGGAGGAAAAACAGAGTGTGTTTTTATTTCACCTTGATTTCCATTTTCCAGATTGAGGGGCTAGAGACATGTGACAAAATTTGCTGGTTTCTACATTGTTTTGGTCTGAAATCCCAAAAAGCCACGAGAGTCTCTGCAGAAGAGGCATCTCTGTGGCACTTTGTGAGGATTACAGTGACCAGTCTCTTCCCTCTGGTTCCACAGGAGCCTTCCGCGGCACAGCCAATGTCATGAAACTCCTGCAGCTCCCTTGAAACTCATCCCAGATCTGTCCAAAACTTGGATCAGGCTCATAAACCTCAGACAAGTTTTAAGCTGATGATGAATTAAGGTACAAAGTGAATATTTTCTCCTCCTGGAATTTGTTATTAAAAGCCCTGAGCTTCCAAAGTGGACAAATAGTTCCTAACTGAGTAATTAATTACCTTTGCATCTCCTCTTGATGCCACAAGCCATCCATTAACAGATACCAATCATCCAAAAGGCACTTAATACGTGACCATTATTCTTGAAATTTTGGGGGTGGTGGTATTTTATTGATTTATTTTAACAAAAACTGCTTGCCTTGTACCTCCATTGGAAGCAGCTTGTTCCAGATATGTGACATCTGGAGGTCAGGATACAGGTCTTGTGATCCCTCTTCATCCCTCACAGAAAAATGCACAACTTGAAATGATGTTGCATTTTGAATCCTGTCACTGGAAAAAAAATCACGTATTTTCTGGGGGGAAAAAAAATAAATCAGCCATCCAAATCTATCAGAGAAGAAGCAATTCTAAATTTCTTATTTATTTCTTTCAGGACCTTTTTCAGCCAGCTCTGGTTTGGAGCACACCCAGATATTCTGGAGCTGAGCTAAACACTTCAGAGCAGCGCCCTTAAATCTGGAAAGAAGCCCCCAGTGAAATTTAGAAGGGACACTTGGATCATATAAAGTTACAGGTGTGCTCCTCTGTCACTAAGTTTCTGGGAGCACCTATGGTTCTGTTTGCTCTTGCATAAGGAGGGCAAATCCTAGGTATTGGGGGATATGAGCAAAAAAATCATGTGAAAAAAGCCACAAAGAGCAGAAGGCAGAGAGGAAAGGAGCCTCTCCTGTGCCGTAAGGGCTTTAAAGTGATTTATTTTTAGCCTGCAGTTTGCTGCTAGAGCCTCTCATCCGTAGCTTTTAAGGCTGTTACTGCTGAGGTCTCACCTTGTCTTAGGTTTAAGGGATGCTGTGCCAAATCTGGGTTGCAGCAAGACACCACTGCAGAACATAACAAGTGCGTTATATTCCACTTTCATACAGAGCTAACAAATTTATAGGTTGTCTACAAAATCTCCTCTCTTTTATCCCTGTAATTACCGTCTCTAAAATTCACCAGGCAAGGGCAATAATTCAAATAACTTCCATTTCCCACTAACCTAAATGTTAATCCTAGGCTGGCTCTTGTGCTTCAGCAAATCTCTTCTGACCTTGCAGGTATAAGTGTGATGCTGTTTAAGAAACTCTGCCTGTCTGAATCTAAATCAGAGCCACATAGGTGAGAGCAAGCCACCTCATAAGGCACAGAAAGCCTCCTGTGCCTTAATTCAGCCATGCACACAAGCATCATTTCATATTGTCACCCTTCTTTGCTGCTGTAGTCACAACTGTCTGCTGTGAAGAAGTGACCATGGCAGGTGTGTGATATTTTGGCCACCATACACAGCAAAAACCATTGAAGGAAACTCAAGGCTGATCAAGAGAAGCCAAGAGGAGAGTGAAAAAAAATACAAGTTTGAGCTAAGATAAGGATTTAATGAGCTTGATTCTCCTGTGCAGACTCCTAATGGGACACAGATCCAGGTGGATGACAATTTATACCGAGACACTGTCTCTTAATGCCAATATCACAACAAAACTTCACTTTTCTTCTGCCCATTCTTAGTCCTGACTCTTTGTGCTAGAAGTTTTTTGAGGCATAAAATTCCAATTTCTGGACCCACTTAGTGCTAAGGGATCATAAATGCAGCATGAGCTTCCAGGCAGTACTGCAAGGCAAGTAATAAAATATTTATCCCCACATGCCTTCTGTGCTTGTATGCTCTGCAAAGGAAACCATCAAAAGTAGAGCCACCAATTTACAGCTGGAGCCTTCAAAAGGAACCAAACCATGTGCCATATCCACGTCTCTCTCAAAAGCAAATGTTTTCACACCTTGACCCATTGCAGAACATTTTCACTTTTTGCATAATAATAATAATAATAATAATAATAATAATAATATAAAATCAAATTTCAAACCAAAAGGAAAATAATTCTAGATTATAAAAAAGCTCACATGGCTTAAAAAACAGTAAGGCCTTTCCATAATTACATCAGCCAAGCTGCAACCTTGATATATAACGAGGCACCTGATGCTCAGAGCTGGGCCCCAAACTCACCTTCAGGGAACATTCAGGGAAGGTTCAGGAAATCCCCAGCATGTGAAGGCTCAGCTGGGCTCTCAGGGGATGAAAGCAGCACATTACCACTCACAGGAGCAGTCCCCACGCACATTTCTTCCCTTCAGCCACTAAATGTGAAGATGATCAATTCCTGCCCACCTAATTTCACCCATTTTTTTTACAGTGCTACCAAAGCTACAACCATTTTTGAAGTGACACCATGATCTTTAGCTGTACAACTGCTTGCTTTCTTTCTTTCCTGCTGGAAAAGTTTCCTTGATGTGCAAAGCCCTGCGTTCCTGTAGTGTCTCATGGGGTCTCCAATCCTACCCAGACTGCAGATTACTGGTGCTAAAACAAGGCTTCTTGCCACTCTTACCATTAACTACACCAGAGCTAATGCTCAGGGAAGATCAGCATGTCCCTTTCCAAGCATTACCCAGGAAGGTGGTTGCACTTTTAACCTGTAATGGAGCAAGGATTGTGCGATGCATCTCTCCCTGCAGCTACAAGGGAAGGACCAGGTGCTTACCAGGAGATGGAAGGAGCTGCTTCCTGCTGTGGTGAAGGAGGTGGTGGGGTTTCTCCAGCAGCAGCACGTGGAGCCCAAAGACCAGAAACCCCTGGAAGAGTGTGCTCTGCAGAGCATTCCCTCCACTGCCAGGTCTCAAGAGCAGCAATAGCCATCTGCTGCTGCCTTTCTCCAGACATACCAAGGCACACCCCATCCCTGCACCCCAGAGCCCTCCAGATGTCCACTCCCCAGGCCCCTGCATGGCACAGCATGGTGCCTTTCCCTGGCAGCCAGCAAAGGCTGGACCAGCACACAAACACAACTAGAATGTTTTCAGAGGATGTTCAGGTGCAAAGGGCTGCTGGATGGTGGTGGCAGGAGAAGGGGACAGCTGCTGCACGCTTAGCTGAAAGCAAACCTGTGGGACCTCCTCCCACTACTGCTAGACCAAGGGGGACCAAGGGCCCATCACATCCCAGTTTTGGGGACAAGCAGGGGCCACAGTGTTGAAGAGGCAAACACTCTCCACCAAATCATCTGGTTTCAACCAGTGCAACTCCTCAGCGAGTGAGATACACAGCCAAGGACCTTCCCTGCCCTCCCTCTCTGGATCTCTGTCTTATTTTAACAAGGGAATTAAAGTGTTTAGTGCCAACAAAGAAGCTACCTAGGAATTTCTGCCTCTTAATCTCTTCATGCCATGCTCTGGGGTTTTGTTTTGTTCAAGTTACAGAGAAACGTGGGGCTGAGCAATCCTTGATGCGGGAGGAAAGGGACCATGCATGTGAAATACAAGATTTTACAGTAATGGCATTATGGTCAGGTATGAAACTGTAGCACAGCACCAAGCAGCTGGCCAGCAGTGGGGCAGCACCAAGGAGTGTTTGAAGTTTGCACAGCAGGGGTATCTGCCAAGGTTAAGGATGCTACAAGCACAGGGAGGGCTCTCTGGAGCCACTGGCCCCAGGAGAAGCTTCAACATGGACCCAAAATCCATAGAGCAGATTCAGATTCTTTGGAAACCAACAGCAAGAGGCAGGCAGGAAGGAATCCTGGAAAGGTGTTTCCAACACTGAGTGACTGATTTGAGGTGGGTCAGAGCAGGTCACACAAACACAACTTTCCTCTTGCGTCTATTGAGATAATTAAAGTTAAAAGCACTTAGTCAAAGACCTGCAACCTTGAAAAATGAATACACTTCCTGCAGTGCACCAAGGTGGCTCTTTTCTCCATGTCAGCAGAAAGCCTCCTGTGCCTCCCTCTGTAAGAAAATGGAAAGATCCAAAGCTGCAGCTGGCCAGGCCATGGGATAGGACCCCCCTGCCCAGCAACACCAGGGCACTTAGCACTGGCAAGTGGAATGGTGCTCAAAGGCATTGAGTGTGCCCACAGAAAGGATGGAGAGGAGTTCCTGGTGACTCAGGCTTTTATTGCACAGAAGGATAAATAAATAATCTAAAGGCTGAAATTATCAGAGGTGAAACAAAGTGAAAGGCAGTGATTTCCCCCTCCTCATAATGTCAGAACTGATGTGTGGTGCTGGGGGTAAACTTCTTTTGCTAAAGCAATTCTGAACCATCTGTCCCTTCAGCCAGGAGATGCTCTAAGTGAGCCCAGCTATTTCATCAGGTCTCAGCTCTCACATCAGAAGGGATGTGGGAGATAACTATGAACAGCTTCTAAGACACGATTTCACAGTTTTACAGAAGAGGTCATTATCCTGCATTACTGCATTTAAATGTGCGATTTCAGTTGTGAATATACTTCATAATCTTCTCATACTTGCCACTGATTCTGGCCTATTGTCTAATGTCTTAAAATACTTTCTAAGACCTTGGTAATTGAAATGCTGAGGTAGAAAATTACTGTATCACAAGCAGGGAAATTCATGCCTGGCGGAGAAGTTAATTGACCTGGAAGGTCGCATCCATCCGTGGCTCAGCTGGGAGTGGGGCACCAGCTCCTGCTGTCAACATCACTGCTCCCAGGCAGAGTGTCCCCAGTCACCCAGAGGACATCTGAAATGGGGTGTTGTAAGCTTTTAGAGCAGCAATCGTTTTTAGAACTCAATAGGGCTTATAATTGAATTCCTTAAAAGGGTTATACTGTCTTCAGTAACTCATCACTTCCCTGGACTGGCCCTTTCATTTCCATTTTTTCTCCTCAGTTTGGGTAAGGTTTGAAGCCCAGTAATGTTGTAGTTTGCATAAACAAACAAGCCTCAAATACATAAATAGCTATTCACATCCTTTGTGCGTATATTCAAGTATTTCAAAAGGCACCCGTGGCAGCCATTAGCACTTCTAAATGCTTTTTGAAGTAATGGATTGATTTTTCCTCTGTGTGTGTGTGTCCTTCACTGGAACTGGCTCCCAAATTCCTCTCTGCTGATGAGCGAGGACTGGTGATAGCGGTGCCGTGAGGCGAAGTCTGCGTTCTCCTCGGTGAGCTGCCTGGTCTCCATGCCAACTGTTGCAAAGGATGGTGTCACCACGATCTGCTCCTTGGGAGCTGGCCTTCTCCTGCAGACAGAGAAGCAGAGGTGCCTTCATCACCCCCTGTTTGTTATCCATTTCCAGCCATGCTCTCAGCTGTGCAAGCAAGGCAGGGGGATTCCAGAAGAGGCTAAATCCTTCTCGGTGCCCCTTGGAGGCACAGAGTTAACCTGAAAGTATTTTTCTTAGAAGGCACAGAAAAAATGTTCTCCCTTTCCCCAAATATACACCTCAAAATAAACGTTTTCATTAAAAATGGGTTTCCTCTTTGGATATTGGCTATGTCAACCCCTTCCACACCGAGCAAGAGAAGAAGGAGCACAAACCATTTCTAATGAAAAATATCCTTTTTATGGTTTCCTAAGCAATAAAAAAAAAATTTAATAATTTTTGTAACTTTTAAATAAACCAGGAGATTTTCCTGCAATCTCTTCATCCCAGAAGATGATTTTAAGAAAACCTTATTGGCATTTTTAAATCAAAACTGTAAGACAAATATAGCACTCACTAAGACCTCATCAAGCACATAAGAGCCTTAGAGGTGTAAAGAACCCTTGGCTGCCTCCAACTGCCTTGCAGTCTAATGGGATTTATTCTTTTTCTCCAATTCATTAAAATATCTTGACTGGATTTCAGGAAAACAGGGCTCAGAAAAAAATCTCTAAATTACTTCAATGCAAATTCTTGCAGCACAACATTGATGGGCTTCCAAATGACCCACCCAACTCCCAAGCAGAGCTCAAGGTGTCTTTGTGCCAGTAAGAGGAGGAGCCCTGGCACTAGGATAAGGTGACCAAGCTGGCTGGCTGACCCAGAGATTGCACTCTCTGAGGGGAGAAAACCAGGATCAGTTTCTACCTTGGGCACTCACCAGACTCTTCTCAACCTTTCTTGGCAGGGCCTTTGCTCATCGATTGCGCTGACCAAAGAACCAAGGACTTTGTTGGTCTGGTAACCCAAAGGTAAAATCCCCCTGTGACAAGAGCACCTCTCCACAGGAGAGGCAGGGATAGTTTCTCCTTTCCATTCTCCATGAAGCCCCACACCTCAACCAGACCCCCACAGGGATTTCTGACAACGGGCAGGAGACACAACTGAGATGCACCAAAGGACAACTGGGAGGAAAATGCTGTTCTGTCATCACAGAGGCACCGAGCTAAAATGACCAGCCACAAATCTGCCTGGGGTGGAAGCAGACAGAACTGCCTGGGATATGAAGCAGCAGGGTCTGGCTCACTGTGCCATGAGTAATTCTGGCAGCATTTCTGCATGGCCCCACTTACCCTGTTCCCAGTCTTAACTCCTCACCCTTGGTTTGGGCTCGTGTCACCAGTCCAGCAGATGTTGTGCAAGGGGATAGGGGACAATCCCTTACACGGAATGAGATATGCAGAGAACATATGTGGTGGTGCATCCCCCTGCCCCTTGGGCTGCAGTATGCTCTGAGAAATTCTTGTTAGGCCTCAGCCTTGACAAACAGCACCTGGGCTCAGCTCCTTCTGAGCTTATCAGAAACACTGTCTGCTCCAGGGAGCTAATGCTGACAGCTCCTGGTTTTTAATGAATATCCTTGGAAACTTATTTTTCTTGAATGAGTAACAACCCAAGTGGAACAACATTTTTGTTATAGAGCATTCAAAGAAAGTTACTGACAAATTGTGGCCAGGATGGAAAATTACTATGACCAAAGCCAGCTCTCTTGCTACAGTGTAAGCAGCAGTCCAGAGTGAGACCCTTTGAGCTCTCCTGGCCCACAGGGTGCTGAGACCAGCACCTCCCTCTGCGTGGGGCCTCAGAGCAGTGAACTCTCAAGTTTGCTATACTTGGAGGACCATCACCAAATGCCAATGACAGAGCCTGGACGGATTCCCCCACTCCTCAAGGTTCAATCCTTTANCAGGATGGAAAATTACTATGACCAAAGCCAGCTCTCTTGCTACAGTGTAAGCAGCAGTCCAGAGTGAGACCCTTTGAGCTCTCCTGGCCCACAGGGTGCTGAGACCAGCACCTCCCTCTGAGTGGGGCCTCAGAGCAGTGAACTCTCAAGTTTGCTATACTTGGAGGACCATCACCAAATGCCAATGACAGAGCCTGGACGGATTCCCCCACTCCTCAAGGTTCAATCCTTTACCTGTTGAGAAGATGCAAAGGCATCATAATTTCATAAGAATTTTAAATGGTTTAAATGAAGGTATAAATTAAGTGCTGTTTTACCTAAGATCTACCATGGGGACCTCAGAGAGATCCCTCACCCCTGGCTTCTCTCCCCAACCACCTCTGCTCACCAAAAGCATGTGGTCATGTTATAGGAACTGTGGGCAGAGACAGGACCTGGCAAGACAGACCAATGTGCTTAATTGCCTGGACTTTCATTTATTTTGAAGGAGCCAGAAAATTGCACATATAATGCATGGCAGCTCGTGTTGCACAGTCCTCACTACGGCGTTCACTCACCCCAACAAAAAAGAAACCCAGCAGACTGAGAAACTCAAAGCCCACTGCTCAGAGGCAGAGGTGCTCATAAGCTGCTACAAGAAACCCAACGTGATGGAATTAATAATTAATAACATCAAATAAGTTTAACGAAACTAGTTAATAACCGACCAAAAAAACCCTTCAAGGTCTTCTGCTAATCAAAACCCCAAGACAATGCTACTGCAGTCCCATGCAAACTCAATACTGAACGGTTCCTTCACCAAAGACCCTGTTTATCATATTTGCCGTGAAGTTATTGCAGCTCCCCCACCACAGATTTCCTCTCTCCACCACTACCAGAGGAATTTGCATTCAGTGAATGATGGGTGGAAGAGAAGGAGTCTCCAATTTCTCATTTCCTTGTGGATTTCCCAGTTCAACCTGAGCCATAGATTTTGAGCACAGACCTTTGGGGTAGGTTAAAGCTTCAGGCACCAAGATACAGTTATCAGCTGACATTCCCACACACAGAGCAGAGGAGACTCCTGCTTCCCCACATACACAGCCAACCATATGCCAGGCTAATGGGAGCAAATAGCCCTTTTTACCATTAAGCAAGAATAACCCTGAGTATGCAAGAAGGGGCAGAAAGACTGCTTAAGGTAATAAGCAAGTCAATTCTTCCAGCCCTCTCTGTGCTCATTAGTGGGTCACGGGAACAGCGAGCAGTGGGTTGGTCACTGCCAAGTGACTGGTACCAACCTGCATGAAGTGATCAAAACCGACTTAATCCAGCCAAAGAAACTGAAATTTGCTGCTTCTCCTATGGAGAAAAGGCACAAGAAGTCAGTATGCTGCTAATTCTCTCATAATAGCATTACACCACTGAATTTTTGCATAAAATCTCAGACCAGCATGCTTGTTATTAGCCTGCAGTACCCAAAGATTTTGTGATAGTGAGAACATTCCTGCAGTCTTCCTACATGCTGTGGCTTTTAAACAACTGTCCAGGTATGAACCCAGATTTCCTATGGAGAACAGCTATGCATTCCCAGCCCAAGAGCTTGTTAAACCCCAGTAAAGCTTGAGCAAAGCACAGACACCCACCACAGTACCTTTCACTCCCTGGACTGCAAAAATCCTCACTGCAGGGATGGGGAGATAGGAGGAGCCATTCAGCCAACCTCAGCCAGGGTGGCTGTGGTCTCACCACTCAATTTCTCTTGTCTGACCCCACAGAGAGCTGGCTTAGCTTATTACACCAACACTGATTATTTTTTCTGATGTCTCAGTAGAGTTAGTTTCCTGCACTGGGTCCCTGCAGGGGCAGGGGAGTGCCAGAGCTGGAAGCAAAAGCATCAGAAGTTTATGGTGAGGGGCAGGGAGAACCAAGCCCTGTCAGTGCCTGCTGGATTTGGCTTAGGCTGCCGGGGAGGAAGAGAGAGAAGGGATGTATCAACCACAGGGCATTTCTCCTCCCAAGGTCTTCATTTAGCCCCTAATCCAGAGCATCTCTCAGGCCAGTGTCTCCCAGCCTTTCCAGACAGAAGGGCTGTTTGATCCTTTGAAGAACAAACTCACAGATCATCAGAGCCTTGTGACCACAAAATAACATTCCCTCACAGCCAAGTAAAAATCAGGCTGAATTTTGAGCGTTCACTTCTAACATTTTCAATGCCATGCATTGTTTCACTGTATGCATGAGAATGCACGTGCAAAAGAAGCCAAGAAAAAAATGTCTAATCATACTGCTATTTCTCAGATCAGCTTCCAAAACCCTCTACACACTGAGAAATCCTTATTAAAGTAATTTTTGATAAATATTTCAAAAGCAGATTACAGAGATATAATACAGTGAGTATTCAAAGGCAAAAAGTACTCCAACACCTGAAAATATTATTTGTGTTTTGTTTGATATATGGGGGCCATAAACAACTTGATTAAAACTTATATATATATTTCATACCATGTGCAAAAGAAGCCAAGACAATCTCAGCTCTTTTCTACTATCCCCTACAGATACATAGAGAGGAAGTCACTCAAGAGTAGAAAAAGAACAGCTGAGCAATGTTTGGAAGGTGGTGATTAGTTTTTGGTTTCTCATCATGTGTGTTTCTGAAATCTAGTACGTACTTACCTACTGTCCAATAATCTTTCACTTAAACAAACCCAGGCAGCTATTTCTGCACATATTGCATATGAACTCAGGCTCTTGATTTCTCTCATCCTGGACAAAAAACTGCACATCCAGGCATGCACCCAGCTCTGCACCTCACACACCTGCCAATGGATGGACACCTGCCGATGGATGGATGGATGGATGGATGGATGGATGGATGGATGGATGGATGGATGTGCTCATGAGCAGGTGAGGATGCTCACACCATGTCCCTTCAGAGACACAGAGCACCACAAACCCCCCCACTGGCCTTGCCAAGGAGCTGTGGGCTCTCCTGAGCTGCTTGCTGAATGTGCTTCAGTGTTTAATTTTGAACTTGTTTAAGCCGATCATGTGCACAGATCTTTCTAATGCCCTCTGCCTTAAAGTATTTTCCCAGATTATGTTCCCAACATATTCAACATGTTTAGCTCTGGAATCAAAAGGCTCTCTTGTTCCACAGTTATGAATGCTGAGATTTGATGAGACACTCATCATAATTCTCATTTTCCTTAAACTTCTCTCAGGTGGGTTTAGATTGATTAGGTTTAATAAAACTTATTTATGGCAGATTTTTCTCATTGCTGGGATACATTTACAAACTGCCATCCCTATCAAATATTAGTATCTGGTTTTGCCATTTGAAGCATGATATAATAAAGCAACAAGCACCACGTTCAAACTATCACACCAATGCTAGTTACAGTTAGAATCTAACAGAAAATTAAAGACTCAGAGAGAAAATGTATTAAAACAGCAATTAAACAAATTGTCATCATTCACTGTGTCACCCGCATATTAAACATGAGAGTCTCAATTCCTAATGAAATTAAATTAAAGTTTAATAAATTTTTAGGCAGGTTTAATAATACAGAGCAAAAAAAAACTCACCAAGAGGGAGTCCTGGGCTGACTTGGCCAATGTAGAAATACAGAATAACTGCTGCTCCCAGGCTGACAAGGGTGTAGATCCACTGAATGACAAACATTATGGTGAGGGACACAATTGCCTGTTGGAAAGACATGGTTTGGGGTTACCCCAGAGTCTGGGAGGTAAGACCATGTGGACAGTCAAAGTTCAGGTTTCCGTGTTACAGGGAGCCTCGTTTGGTCTCACTTAAAAGGAGGGAGAGCACAGGTTCACAGTGTCACCTTCAGCAGCATGGAGGTAGCTCCAGTGAGCTACCCTGACTCCCAGAGGCAGCGTGGGTCTCTGCCTGGGCTTCTCCAAGAGAAGTATCCACAGGCTCACCAGTTCAGGAGGAGGTTTGGCTCAAGCTGCATGCAAACAGGGGCAGAGGTAGCATCTCCATGGGAGATGTTTGGAACAGCAAGGGGCAGCACACAAAGAAAGGGCTAAAATGGTCCCAACTGACACAATCAGTGAAGCTCAAAGAGAGAGGGCAGAGGGGAGAGGAGTCAGGATGAATAAACACATCCAGTTTTTGCTCTTGTGATTTTATTTTGCATTGTCAATCCCCTCCCAGCTCTGTTGCAACCTCCTCCCAAGCCTGCTTATTGACAGGAAACCAAGTTTGCTTTAATGAGCACATCCATCATCTCCATAAGCAAATTCCCCCGCAAAGGCAGGGAGCTGATGGCTCTGCCATGACATGCACTTGGGAGCCACAAGAGATACGAGCCCAGAGATGACACCAGCACACAACTTCCTAAAGATGTCATCCTAAAGAGGGGCCACCACTCCCAGCCCACCCCTCTTTAGGGGGTGCATTTAGGGATCCCTCACCAGGAGCTGGCTGCTGGCAGCAGCAGAGGTGAGTTTGAAAAGCAGGTGTCCAACTCCATCTGAGGATTAAACTAACGGGGTTTGTTGGGTTGTTTGAGTGGGTTTGTTACATTTTATGCACAGCTATGAAATCCTCATCCATGCAGCAAAGCCATATGGCTCATTCATTATGCATATCTGACCCTTTCCCTGTCATCTGCTCAATAATCCATCTTCCCAAGATGAATTTACGTGTCTTAAACTTCTCAGCAACTTGAGGCAGAAGCTATTTTAAAGTTATTTAAAGTAACATGCTGTAGGAATGCTCTCCTTTCCTCCCTCAAAAGATGGAATTTCATAGCTGGGCTGCTGGTATCAGGAAGTCAGCACTAATGAAACCCCACCCCAAGCTTGCAGAAACTGGCCCATTAATAAAAGCAACACAGCTTTGAAGATGGTGTCTCAGTCCATTACACAGTAAGAAAAAGCAGACTGGCACACAGTGAAAAGAGGGACACTGATTTTTTTTCCCCCATGCATCCATGCATCTTTAAAGTCCTAAGACTCCAGACTTTGAATTTGTACTTTTGAGTTGGGTTGGAGCTTGTTTGTTTGGGTTTTTTCCTGTTGTTATTTAATTTAATATGCCATTGGCTTTCCCTGAATTTGAACTGCTGGATGCGTGGTACCTTGAGTATTTAGCTCAGGTGACCTGGAATACGAGAATCAAAAGCCATTATTTAAGGTACTGGAGTACTTACACTGCAGTATGTGATGAATGTCCTTCTGTTTTCTACTATCACAAAACACTGCTCAAAATAAAAGAAAATTACTTACACCAGCAAAGGAAATCCAGTGACTGAAAAATCTGGAGTAGAAGGTTTCTGGTATTTGCTGAATTCCCAGTTCTGGATTTTGTTGCTTTATAGATGATTCTAAAGAAAATGAAAAAAAATTAGAAAGGAGCTATAATGTGGGGTTTTTTCCTCTATTTTACATTACCAGATTCCAGGAACCAAAGCAAAAATTCTAGCTGACAGCTGGGTTAAACCAAAACCTCTAAAATGAAAACTGAAAAGAAGTGCAAGGACAAAAACCAAAAAGTTGCCAGCTCTGCTGAAGGCTGCATTTGTCTATCTCTGCCTCAGTTTCACAATTTGTGAAATAAGAAAATTAATACTTTCCTCCCTCAGAGGGGTTTAGGAAGCTTAACTGACTAATGCTGATGAAACACTACAGCACTGGGAATGACAAACTCCATGCACACGTTCTGTGTCAAATACCCACATCACCAACAGGACAAATTCAGATCTTCACCTATGGATGTTGAGTTGCAGACTCCAGCTGTGCTGTGGGGAACCACTGCTTTAAGATAGCCTGAGTTTTAGAGTCACACAGCTCCAACCATCCTACCCCACACCAGGATGAAGTAAATCCCAAGATACACCTAAACCCTTTTTAATGTTCAGCATTCAGCATGCCTGTGAAGAATTATGAGTATATCGTAAACAACCCAACACTAAATTTAGTCCTGCCAGCTTTCCTGTGATTAATCTTCTGTAGGAAATTGCATTGGAACTTCTCCTGTGATGCATTGCAATGAACTCTACCCTCACCTGGAATAAATGATATTATTGCCATGAATCACTGAATGACAGCCCTATATAAAGCTCGTTTCATGCCTGCCTTCAGGAAAGCAGTGGGAGGACCAAGGTTATAAACAATTTCCTCTGAACATGGAGATGTCCATCTCCTACAGCCCTTACCTTCTCCCCCTGGGCCAGGGAGCATCATCACTTCACTGCAGGGCTGTTCCCTCTGCTCCAGCCTCCCGGGTATGTGCTGGGCATCCACAGCAGGTGATGAGCCCAGACCTGCATCCCACTGACTGCCCTGCTCATCCAGGTCCTGCTGCCCCTCACGGGGCTCCGTGGTCTCATCCCAGCTGTCCTGAGCCAGGGGAACATCGTGGTGGAGATCCAGGAGAAAGCTGTCTTGTAATGTCTGCTTGGCTGGCTTCTTTGCCTTCTTTCCTTTGCCCTTTCGGGTTAAATTCTCAGCTCCTTCTCTTTTGCAAGTACTTGGCTCACTTAAAAATGGTTTAAAAAGCTGGTCCATGTCTTTTTTGAATTCCAGCAATGTGCCATTTGATCTGCTTTGAATTACCCCATCTGCTGCACGGCTGGGGGGCTTGTTGAAAATTAAAGGCTGGGAAGAGTGAGCAGGTCTAGCAGTTCCCATCTGGGTCTCTTCAGGTTTCTGCTGAATGCTGTAGCTCAAGGATAGTGAGAAATAGGAATAGTCCACAGCAATATACGTCAGCATGAAGCTGATGGTGACTATGGGAGCAAGAACATTCACTTGCCCAATGAAGACAAAAGCCATGGTGATGAGACTTGTTAAGCAAATCGCAGCCACTGGAGTCTTGTTGGGGCCTTTCTAGTTCATAAATAAAACAAAATTACGTTTAAATTAATAACCATGAACCTTGCCATGAGGATTCCCCGCTTGCTCAGCTGCCATATGTGGTTACCTGGGCTGTCTGCAGTACCCCCCTAGTCATGAAATATATGCATGTGCAAACAGGCCTAATAAATTAAAGAGCAGACTGGAAGCCAAAAGCTGTTGAGCTCCCACTTCATCCCTAAGCCTTATTCAAGCTTTGTCTTTGGTAAATTCATCCACTCTCACTCATATCTCCATGGTAAAACAATGTCATTAAACCAGCAATAAACCTTTAGAGAGATTTGTGGGGCTTATGGGAAGTCTGGCAATAAAATGTGTTAATTAGAGTTAACTGTTCATCTCTAATTATCTTACAGGACTCTGCATCACTGCCTACCCAAAAGGCTCCCTCACGCTGCCCTTGGAAAAGCTCTGCATGAAGCAGTGCCACCTGCACATCAGCAGCCTCTGGCCCTGCCCTGACAGGCAGCCAAGCTGAGCCCATGGTCTGCCCAGCCTCTGCAGGGGGGTTCCCCTCCTTCCTTCCACCCCAGAGCAGGGGGAGAGCAGCCCTGGGGCTGGGCAGCTGGGGGTGGCAGTCAGCCCCAGCACCCCCAGGAATGTGTCAGGAGGGCAGGAGAAACATTGCCTGCCCCTGTCCTTTGGGACTGGGTGAAGGCAGGGAAAGGAGAAGGAAAAGAGGCACAAAACAAAGAGCATTGGGAGTGGAAATACCTGAGCCTTCAGCTCATGAACTTTAATCCCAGGTCTAACATACCCTTCCTTGGACCAGGCATTTTGCCATTTTGCATGGTGCCATTTTGCCACCTGACAAGCCTGTGCAAGCTGTGTAAAGACTTTGCTTAAAAATATCTTACAAAATATCTTACGTTTTCACTTAACTGCATTTACTCCTTTAATAAACACACTGCTCAAATGGAAACTATTTCTGTTTCCTCCGCTCTTATTTATTAATAGAAAAGGGGACAGGTTCTGGACCATTACATCTTTTCAGAATGAACAAAAATACATCTCAGGGACAAAGGAACACAGATCTCAGAAAGCACCTTCAGAAAGATGTACTGAGATGGGGAACAGATGGGAGGATCTCAGGGTGCATCTGGCTTGGATTTAACTCCACAGAAAACATTTGTGTCCTTCCCATCAGCTGGGATTGTGGTGACCACACCACCTTCTTCAACCATGAAAAAGAAGAACTGATGTGGAGGTAGATTGGTAAGGACACATTAAATGTATTTACTCTCCATAAACCAAATCTTAAACAATTCCCAAGGTGGTGGAGAGAAGGAAGGGGGGAAAGTGATCTGCCTTTGATTTCTCACCTCTTTTTGAGCTCTTCCCATCATGGCACTCTGCTTGGAGTTCAGAGCAGAAAATTTGACAGAAAGACAGAAAACTATCAGAGAAGAGAGGGAATAAACTTTGCTAAACCACTGAGAATTTCACAAGGGTTGCCAAGTAGAGAACAGCTTATTCTGGGATCACCTGAAAACTGCCTTCAGAAGCTGAAAGATTTTGCAGTCATTATTGTTCCTGATTTCCCTACAATTATTACTATTATTTTTGCTATTATTATAATTTTTAGTTTGGAAAACTGCTTTGAGAAACATAAAACAACAGAGAGAAAATTATTATATTTATAAAATATAAATATTTTTAAACCTTCATAAATATCAATACTGAAAATATTTTTTCTGTATTTTTAAGCCACTCTGAAGGAGCAAAGCATCATAAGGCTTTTCCAGACACTCTGTACAGACAGTTAGACACTGCAGATTATTGAGAGTGATGGAATTATTTTCTCCCTGTTCAGAAAAAGGGAAAATCATGTATGGATGTATAGCCCAAGACTACAGAGTCCTTGGTGACTGATATCAGTAGAATGATTTGTGCATAAAGACAATTCACAAAGCAAGGAAAAAGCTTCTGGTCATACTCCAAGCAAGACTTTGTTTCAATGCATACCTAAAGCTTAGAAGACCCCTAACTTAATCCTTCAAATCAATTCTTTGTTTTTATTTAATAGTGTCCCAAAGGCACCTTATCTTACAAAGAAGTCTCCTCTTCTCCACTGCACACAGACTGAATCCATAGCATCACAGCTGGTCACCTACTCAGCTCTGAGGTTACCACAGAGGACAGGAACAGACCAAAAAAATGTACAGGAAAGAAGAATAAGAAAGAAAACAGATAAAAGGTAAAGAGACAGTTGCCACCTATTTCACCAAGTGCTGGGACAAAAGCTTCAGGCTTCTGCCCTGGGCAGGAGGGCAGAGGAGAGGGAGGTACTTCCTTCAGTCATGGCCGGGATCAGCACCAGCACTGATAAGGTGTTTGCAAAAAAACCCCACAGGCAAAGTTATGTCATAAGTGCCTGTCCTGCTGGGGACATCTTGAAGAAATGCCTCGGGGGGGAGGGGACTGATGGCAGCCCAGGAAGGGCTGTGTGTGCACAGGGGCAGGACACAGAGCTCCAGGCCAGGGCACAGGGCTGGGTGAGCGAGGTGCCAGCACTGCACGGTGCCAAACCCCGTGGGAGGGCTCAGAGCAGAGGCACTGCACACAGGGGACAGGCAGGGAAAGGACCACAGCCAGGTGGATGCTTGTTTTTTTCATAAAACCACCCATTTCCTGGCTTTTCTGCCTATGCATGGGATACCAGATCCTGAGCTTTCCCCTCCTCGCATTTCATGCATCCCCCATCTCACTCTACAGACACATAGAAATCTTGGCTTCTTAAGTTCAGGTGAAGGTTTGACAGCAATCCTGGAGAAAGGATGACTAACCCCACGTCCAAGGAAGGCGAGCATGGGGATCACATTCTCCTGGGCGATGCACTGCAGGATCCTGGGTGCTCCATACAGCCCTCCCATGCAGGAGGCCAGGGATGAGATGTACAGCCCCAGCAAAAACAAAAAGCCCACCAAGGATACCTGGAGGAAGTGGAGAGAATGCAAAGTTCATCATGTTATGCTTTAAAGACACCCAAGCAGTCTTAAATACATGTATTTTAAGAGATCACATATATTTTCTAACGTTGTTAAATGAACAGAGCAAGCCCTGGGAAAGCAGCAATTTAATTGGTTTGTGGTATAAAGTACAAGCAATTAATAGAGAAAAATTATCCCATAAAAGTAATTTAATACTGAACATCCTGTACTGACAGAACCATTTTACAAGCTCATATCCAAGGAATTCTTTGTCACTTGGAGCAACTGCAGCAAAGCAGCAGCTATTAGATTCCCCTTAAGTAACTGGAAGCGAGTTTATTTCAGGCAAGATCACTTATATACAGAGCACATCATACAGGAAAAGCTGCCCAGGCTTCCCACCATCCAAAACAGGAAGACAAACCCCTGTGTCTCAGAGGGGAAAACCAATCCTGAAGGAAAACCCACAGTAAAACCATATCAAAATTGCCACTTAAGTAAATGGCATCTCAAAAAACACGCTCCAAAGGATGTAATACAATGACCTTATTTTCCTGTCTTCAATGAGAAAAGAATTTCCTTTGGCCAGCATGAAACATTAAAAAGAAAAAATTTAAAGCCATAGTGCTAACAAGGCTGGTTTTAGAACTGGTTTCTGAAGCACCCTTTCAGGCTGGGAGCATCTCCTGCAGGTGTGGAGCAAAAGGAAGGACAGCTCCTAGTCTGCCACACAGAGGTGAGGATGGGGTCCCCCTAAGCAGGTCCCCACTGTCGAGAGCTGCAAGCACAGACAGTGTATCTAAAAAACCCCACCCAAATACACAAAACCCCACAATATAAACACTGTGCAAGAAAGCTTTGAAATGGGAGGGTTCCTGGCACCGCAGTGTAAGGACCTGGACCGAAAAAAATAAGGAAAACAAGGTCTAGGGTCACCTGAGACACCCCCAAGTCCTGCAAGACTGCAGAGGTCTGACAGCCAGCAGCCAGGCACAGAGAATGGCAAGGCATGGGGGTAACTCCAGCACAAAGGCCAGGCAGAGAGAAAAACCCCACATTTTGGTCCAAATCCAACATGCCCATACTCCTCTGAAGCAAGTGCTGGAGGTGCAGACAAGTATCTGTGGCAGAGGATGTCACCAAATGCAGGTCCCCTGCATCCCACATGTCCCTTGCTCCCACCCCTCCTTCCATGGAAAAGAGGGTCTAAATGAACACAGGTCCTCCCAGCTTCTGCCCCATTGAAGTCAGGTGGCACATGCTTTATTAGGAGGAATTACAAAAATTTACATGGCTAAAGATGATTCAAGCTACATCTGACTTTGGTTTTTTGTCTACGACATCTGCAGGCAGCAAAAAGGAGATTGGGTAAAAAGCCATAAAAAGCTTTCTCTTGGGGAAGGCAAGTGAAATTAACATCATGATCCAGAACTGTTCGAACTTCCTAGCACAACATTTCCCCATGAAAATCCACTTGGCCTTGTGAATTGTATCTTGTGGGACAGAAGGAACCTGAGGCAAAGATGAGCAGATACCAGCTCTCATTAGACCAACAGACTCAGTGAGGAACCCTCCCTTCCCTCTTCTCTAATCCTACCCTGCTCTGAGAAATACTCAGAAGAAACAAACACTTGTGCCAGACATCATATATTATTTTAGCTGCCAGAAATGCTTGCATTTAAATGTGCTACTTGACATTCAAATCAGGGTTAGAGGGGAAGAGTCCCTTTCACCAAGGCTGATGAAAGGTTTTGCTAGGAGTTTTGAACATAGAGAGTGTGAATACATTGCAAGGAATTGGCAGTTGGAGCTCATTAGAAGTGAAATTACTGAATCTCATTTTTATGTTTAAGAAGCCAAACAAATATTGTAGCAGAGAAAAGCAGCCAAGCACTCGTTCACCTGTGATAGAAAGGGAGAGTTTGGAGGAGTAATGATCTCTCCCGCCTTCCTCTCTCCAAAGTCATAAAAATCTAAAGCATCTTGTAATAACTCAGAGAAGAAACATGAATATTGCACCATTTTTTTGTTCCATATTAGGGGAAAGAAAATTGAATTTGCTTTTTTGGAGGGGGGTGTTTGCTTGTTTATTTTTTGTATTTGACAGTATTAAATATCTTCTTATCCATTACTAGGAGATTTTTCATTTTCCCCCTGAGGGTTCTGAAGTTAAAACACAGCTTTAACAATCTCTTTCTCTTCAGCAGATTAATTTAAAGCTGATTCTTTTGGATACTGAACTTTTTGCCCATTAAGTCATTGACATACAAAGAGGTTGCCTTAGAGAAGGCAGGTTCATTCTTTTTTTCCCTGAAACAGAGGTGGATTTTTTTACCTCAGCAGGTAATGGCAGAGCCCTACCAATAACTGGGAGTTTATCTGGGGGGTGGAAGAAGTTCAGAGCTGCAGTTACTTAAGAAACAAAACCAGAGTTTCAAATTGATATTTTAGACTAAAACCATGTTCCTATGTAAACTTCTCTATTTCAAATGAATCACAAAATATAGTGTCAAATACAGCGAACCCATGATTTCAGATAATACTGAGTAACAGAAAATTAGCCTTTCCACATCCCATCCAAAGAAAGACAATGGCACACACCAAAATCTCTTGCTCTCTTCTTAGAGGCCTGCAGTGGTAAGGTTCATTGTGTGTTACACTACAACCCCTCCCTCGTGTAAATATTCTGTGTGCAATGTCTTGAGTTTAAAAATCCAGTTCCTCGCCCTGCAATTACAGCCCACTAGAAATGGAAATGTGAGCTTCGCTTGACTTAGTAAAGATAAGCAGGGGGGTTCTTTAGAGATTTCAATTTGGTCTAAGCTTTCACCAAAGAGAAAGGATACATGGAATAAAATACAGCATTTATCATTAGACCACATTACCATACTTTAGCTCTTGAAGCTATTGCTGGGTGATAATGCCAAGATTTGGCATTACGGGATATGCTGGTGAATGCAAGGCCATTCAAATCAATTGTACACTGGGATTTGCAACAGGGAAATCCCCCTGAATGTTAATGAGGGATGCATACCCAAATTCCATAGGCTTTTGAAAAACTCAAGCATTCAGTAAGGCAGATGGCAACCTGAAAGCACCATTATATAAAAGCACAAGTTACCTTCTCTGCTATCATGAAGTCATAGCGCAGTGACTGACGGGTACAAATGGCTCCCAGCAAAAAGACAAAGACCATGTACAGAAACCACCTGCAAACAACAAAAATAAACCAACTTCTTCACAGCAGGACAAGACCACAGAGAATTCTGCCACTAGGAGAGCTAGGAGACAGTCAAATGCCCAAAGCTGGGTCTTAAGTCACTCTGCATGGTTCCTGAATGGTTTAGCTTCAGGGATAAATTTGACAGCAATCCATTTTACTCACCCACTCTGACGTGCAAGGGACTGCTGCAGCATGGCTGCAGGTACCCCTGAGGGGAAGCTGCCCACACTCCTTAGGTGTGCAGGGGGGAAATATCCCAGTCCTAGGCACAGACTTTTTAGTAGGGCCTGTAGCAAAATGCCAGGGGGTAACAGTATGAACTAAAAGAGGGTCAATTCAGACTAGCTGTAAAAAACTAAATTTTTTACAATAAATGTGGTAAAACATGGGAATAGGCTGCCCCAAGAGGTGGTGGATGCCCCATCTCCAGAAACATTCAAGGTCAGGATGGGCCTTGAATGTTTCCTCGGAGCAATCTGATCTGGTTGAAGAAATCCCCGCTCATTGCAGGGGGCTGGGTCTGGATGGCCTTTAAAGGTCCCTTCCAGCCCAAACCATTCTGTCATCCTGTGGCTCTGCAGGTACACAGGTCCCTCCATCTGGCAGTGACATCAACAGCACAGGCAGCCTGCTCTGCAGCCTCAGCCAGGATCCTCTTCTGGAGTTCTGGCCTTTCCATACTCAGGCTGGGGGATAATTTTGTCTGTAAAGCCCAGGCAGCAGAGAAGGGAATGACCACAGCCTTGGATAGATGGATTCATGTGATACTTCTGTGTCCTGTGGAATGCCCCCTCTTAAAACAAGCACCAGTTCCAGCAGGAATGCCTCCAAATTGTGAAGAATCTTCCTTCCTGACTGAACATTGGTACACAATTAAAAGAAATCATTTCAAAGGCAATTTAGATGGCAATAAAAGCAGGCAGGAAAACCTACTGAGGGCTTTTTTTTAATATGCAGCAGTGGAAAGTTCTCCTAGAAAGTAGCATTTCCTTGGGAAGAGCACGTGATGCAGGGCCTTTGTTTCCCCTGTCTTGCAGATGGGTAGGTCATCTCACCTCTCTTGGCCTCATTTGCCCAGTAATAAAAAATACAAAATTTTGATACTTCTTTTCTATTTATATAGAAAAAGAACACAAGGGGGGGGGGAAAGACAATAAACCTCCCCCACCCCCTTTGAAATCAACAGCAGTGAATGACAAAATCATCCCCCTCCCAAGCCTTGGAGAACTCTGCATTCCACTCTGGGGCAGCCAGGCTGCAGCAGCACAAGCACCCCAGCACCAGCACAGATCCCTCCCAGCAGTGGAAGGACTGAGCACATCCTCACCAACAAACATCTCCAACCCACCCAGAGCATGTGGTGGTAATGGATGACAGTTTGAATGAGAGCCACGCTTTAATTTTCCAGATGGCTGAGTAACAGAAGGCTGATGGGAACATGAAATGGATTGGTCACACTCAGGGCAGTCTCCAGAGCAAATTTTCCCCAAGCAGTGACTTACGAGGTGCCAATAGCAGCCAGAGACCCCAGAGGGACGTTGGAAGAAGGCTTCTGGAGATCTCCACTCATATTGAACCCAGCCATCACACCTGTATTTTGCAGACACAAGAGCAATTTAGAGTCAATCTAAGTTATAGTACATATAATACACATTGCAATATGTAATATAATTTAATCAATCAGTTCATTGATTGTTTCAGAACAGTAACTATATCACCTCATTGCACTGCCACACAGACAAATACTGGCTCCCATCAATTGCTTGGTAAAAAACTGTTCATGTCTTTAACAGAAGCAAGTCACCACTAACATGTCAAAGAAGCCTCTGTCTGGTTTGAACAATGCTGAGGGGGAAGCTGTATGTGAACAAAACCCATCTTATCTTCATACAAACCTAACAGGAGACAATGCTGCCCAGCTGTTGGAAAGAGAAATGCCACTGTTCATCAGGGCAGCACATGCAGCAGGTGGTACAGCCCCCAGACCAGATTCATTATAGGTCCCTGCATTCTCAGGGGACAGCCACTGCTACAGAACAGAATGTCCTGTCCATATTAAATGATGATCACATTAGCAGAGGGAATTACAGGGCTCTCGGCACGTAGGTGGCACCCTCCAGCCAAGGGATCTGCTTTGGAAGTAGGCATTATCTCTGCCTTGCAGATAGGAAAACAGAAACACTGAGAGGGCAAGTGATTGTCCCAGTGTCACGTAGAAAACACATGGTAGGACTAAGAATAAAATACTGAACTGTTATTTTAGGCCAGAGTACAGGGTATTATACAATCAGGGACAGTCCTTAGCCTAAAAAATTACCATCTAAAGATGCAAGAGAGGGAAACAGGATGAAGCAGAGGATTAGAGTCTCCACATTAAGACCAGAAAGCCAAGGTACAGATTGGTTAAGGGGCTTTGTCCATAGTTGAAGGAGGAGTCATATCAGACTTCTCAAGAAAACAGATATTCCCTTGCCACATTATGCCAAAAGTTTTCTTAGAAGACTTCAGGTATATGCTGTAAATAAAGACAAATAAATAAAGATCTATGATTTAGAATCATGATGAAAATTTGGACAATTTGAAGGCAGGACCAAAGACTTTAGGGTGCTAACTTCTGCCCATCACTGTCCCCCCCTAGGATGTCAGACTAATGTCTCCATAAGGACACGTGGGCCAGGAGCCAGCCAGCAGTGCTGATGGCACAGTCCCTGGGGCCAGGGTGAGATCACCACAGAACAATGGGAAGGAGGATGCCAGCACCATGGCACCATGGCACTCACAGCATCTGGCAGCCCCTGCAGCAGGGGACTGACCACACGCCAGTCCAGCGCGGCTGCCAAGCCCAGCAGCCATCCCTCGTGGTCAGAGGGCATAAGAATGACAAAGTCAGCCTCTGCAGCTGCAAATCTGAGTGACTACAGCTCTAAATCAGCAACAGCCCATTGCATTTTAAAGCTCAAACACAGATTGCTGCTTGGAAGGGTTTTTTCCCAAGATGAAAGATAGACAAGAACCAATCACAGGGTAAAGGGGACAAACTCAAATCAGCCAGATGGATGGCCTCCCTACTCCCTATTCCCTACAGACCTTGGCCTTTGATGGGCTGTCAGCAATGGCTAATCATGGAACACAAACTCTGCTCTGCTCTGTCCCAGGTGTTGCTGTGTACCTTCATAGCACTATCTCCACATCTGCTCAAAGGGAATTGTAACTCCTCCTCTCCTTGCTGCTCTGCCATGAGGACAGCATACAAATGAGCACAAGGCACTCTCATGCTGCCAAACACATCCAGGGCTTTATTTATTAGTTTGTTTATTTCTTTGTTATTAATGCTTTTTCCTTTATCATCTCTTTTTTCCCCCCCTCTTGATCAGTCCACTCACCAGCCATCTTTTCCTGTCATCTCCACCATGGAGCCAGAGCCCTGACAACTGTTCCCTGGTCCCCACAGAATCCTGGCATTCCTCAGCTCCTGGAAGAGCTTTCCCTCCAAATTCAGACCAGATTTGAATCCTTGACACCATACTGAAAGCATTAAAAATCAAGTCCTTAATTTTCTCCTGGAAGACTATTTTGTGGATATACTTCTGAACAGCACAGCTAAAAGCCTGTCAGCTGCTCTGGTTTTCTTTAGATAAAGCTTCCATGGAGTGTTCAAGCCCTGCTCCTTTCAAACAGTTACACAACCCGCTTAGCTAGAGGTAAGAAAAGTTAGGAAGGCAGAAGTCCATGGAAATGGTCACAAATATGCTAAATAAAGTCTCTACGAAGCACTCTTTGATGACATGATACTTTGCAATTCAGAGACAAAGCAGAAAACTCAGAATTCTCGGAATTTTTCTTCCAAAGGGAACAAACTATTGTCAGAAGGACAGCTGTTAATCTCATGTGCTTCTTGGCCAAGTTTCTCAAACATCTGGCACCACCTTTAAATCTTCCAGCTTGAGTCACCTCTTCCTCATCCAAACTCCTGCCTCAGCAAAGCACTGGGGAAACACCAAAATGGCATTTTCTGGACTGAAGATGAAAAAGTTGAAGACGTGAGTCATCGGCACAGCGATGACTGCACAGCCTGGGCTGCCTCCCTCCCACAGACCCACTCACGCTCAGGAGCAGCCAGGAGATGACTTCCCAGAGCCCACATAAAGAGGATCTTGAGGCTGATGATTGACCTCCTGCCCAGCAGTGACCAAGGGTCACACCCAGGCCACTGTACATCACTAGCTTCTGCCAGGGCTCCCAGGAGGTCACCAGAGTTTCATGGGTTCCACAACCAAAGGTCAAGGCCACCACAGAGGGAAGCAACTCAGGGATGCTCTCAGCCACTCAGGCCAAAGCCATCTCCTCTGTGCTGCACTTATGACTCTGACATGACAAGGTATGGACAATCTGGTAGTACAGATGTATGGACAATGCCAGAGCCACCTCTCCACCACCACCAGCCTTTTAAACCCTTTGAGTTATCAAGTTTTCCTGAAAAATCAGTCTTTCCTCTGAAAATGCTCTTTTTTCTTTTGAGTTAAGAACATGTATGGCAGGCAGTGCAGATACAAAACTATCTCAACACTCACTGCAGATTCCATCTGCATGTCCTTCCTAGCAGTCAAGGTAGGAAGAAATCGGGATGTTCCTTCCATCAGACACAGACCTATCCCTAGGGAAATGGCCAATCCCTTTCTGAACTCAAGCAATCATATCTGCACATTCTCCATGGAGAAAATTATCCACCTCTCTGTTTCAATGAGATAGCAGGCTGGATTTTCCACACTGGCTATTATCTTAGAGAGCAGCAGATAGTGACAAAGCTTCTGGACAAAGAAGCATGAAAACACAGTCAACCCAGCCAGGAAATTATGGCTGAGACAGTCTGTACGTTGCTCCTATTCCCAGCAGTGTAATCTGGTCCTGGGCATCATCCAGGCGGTGCATGAGGGGACCACCTACATTGTGTGTCAGGCACAGCCACCAGCCCCACCAGCCACGGTTTATAGCTGCAGATATGGTCACTCTTGCAAACGCCCTGCGCATTTTTCAGTGAACATACTATAAAATATAAAAGGTGGTTTTTTCCCTTCACCCAGGAGGTGAAGAATGGAAAATCTTAGATAAGGCTTGTAGCTAATTTTTTTAAAGGGCCAACTTCTCCACTGATGTAAGCTGGCACCTTGCCACAGACTTCAATGGAGTTGTGCCAGTTTACATCATCTGATAACTTAGCCCAAAACTTCTAAATCTATTTGCTGTCATTTTGCAAGTGCCAGATATGGTTTATTTCAGAACCGGTTTCTGTGCAGTGATATTTTCCACTAACACCACTTCAAATGACATCTTACTTTCTTGTATCACAAGACAACACACTTCTTTCATTAGACAGAAAACCTTGGGGATTTAGTAGAAAAACATTTTTTGCACAACAGAAACGGCATTTATCTTAATTTTAAAAATGCACTGACGGCTGCATGGCTGCTGCTGGGAGCTGACTGTGGGCAGGTGGCTCCCGAGACTCCCTCCCTGTTGGAAAGTCCTGGCTGGGTGGGTGTCCAAGTGTTCACCTATCACAGCACAGCAGCAAAATTTTGCATTGAGAAGGTATTTACAAACATGCAGAAGAACAGCTGGTTAATGCACAGCATCTCTATAGGGCCATGTTCACATCTTCCACAGCGTGTATTTCAGTCCTTTGACTGAAGCCAGCAAATCCGAGTCGTCCGTGCCCATGCTCTCCCATTTAGGCCAGCTCTAGATGTATGTTTTGGATCTCTTGGCTACTTCCCTATGATTAAATGACAAACTTGGGGGAATTAGGCCAGCTGCATTGAACATCGAGCTGAAATGGTTTAAACAGCTATTGCACAGGTAGCAAACAGACCAGCCTCTTCTTACCAGCGCTCAACCGTAAAACTGGGGTAACTTCACTCGCATTGCTGCAGTCATACCAATAAAACACAGAGGAACAGAGAAAACAACCTGACCTGGAACAAAACACCCCGAGGAGGATGCTCGTAGGAGGCAGCATGATGCTACTGGTATGCAAAAGGCTGGGATGACCATCCTATGCCCGTCAGTTGAAGCATGTCCCCAGCTGCTCCTCCTGCCTGTTTGGTCCTGGCAAGGGTCTCCCCACAGGTCCTGCTCTCCCTTCCTGAAGTGGCTGCCCCTCTTTGCTGTTACAGCTACCAGCCTGCATTTCAGACATTTCTGTTTCACTGCTGTGTCTGGTGGAAATGGGCAACTTACAGCCACTTTTCAGTATATCCCAGAGACCAAACTTAAACTAGTTGAATTCAGATAGCCATCTCAGAGACAGAGGAAGAAGCCTATCCTGAGGAGATCAAAATAGTTTCACTTCAAAGAGGAACATTTCATCTCAAAAGGCCCAAACAATTTTTTTCACAATTTCCGAAATATTCTTTTTTAAAAACTTTGTTATCAAAATAGCATCTTAAATTGTAAGCTAGCATATGCTACAAATTAAAAATAGTAAACACAACATTTTATAATTAAAGATAAACAGAACATTGCTGTGGGTCAAAGAACTGTTTCAAACTGGCTCAATGTAACCCCTCAAAACCAAACAGCATATTGTTTTGCTGAAACTCTCCCCAAATTTCTGTTGTATCTTAAGGCAAAGGATTTTGCTTCCAGTGCTTCAACCAGGTCACTGTGGGGGTTCCAGCAGAGGTGGGTGCCACTGAGGTGGGTGGTGGGGAGGACCACAGGCTGGAGGGGACAGCCTGGGAGCAGTGCTAGCCTGTCCCTGTCATTCCTCAGTGCCACTTGCTCACCCCCTGCATCACACTGCCTGCCCTGAAGCAGCAGCACTGGCAGCAGAGAAGTCTTGACTCCCATCCTAGAAATTTCTTAACCAGACCAAAAGCTCTTCCATGCAGAGCACCAAACACAGCCCTGCATTTTATGAGGCTCCTGAACTCCACAGTGCTCCAAACAGCAATGACAGGAGTGATAGTGATGTTATATTGTACCACTGGCACTGCTACTCTGGAGGAATAATTTAAATCCAGTAAATAACCAAGCAATTAAAAAGAACGCATGAAAAAGCTGTGTTAACAACTGAAGTAATTATACATCATCCCAAACTGTATTTTCAGAGAATGTTTGACATTACTACTGGTATTACTACTGCTAACTAAATAGAGCAACAGGCTGCCAGGGCTTTAAACAAATTGTATCTATTAGCTTTGGCATTCTTCCTAGCAGCCAAGCATTAACAGTGACAAAAAATCATTTAATATGGCTAATCACGGTCATTTTCTGCACAGTTTTGTTGTAACTGTTCCTTCTTCTATAACCAAGGAACCAGAAAACAAGCTGCTTTCCTACACCAGTGACAGAGCTCATGAGAAAGTTTTTTTTCTCTTGGGGACTCACTTGGGCCAATCAAAAATGACAACAAAAAAGAGGGCAGAAGACATCTCAGTGGTGCCAGTAGTTCAGGAAGGTGAGTTTTCCAGGAGGAAGTGTACAGAGGCAATAGCCAGCCTGATAAGGTGGGAGAGAGGATATCAAAGAAAAATTTGAAGTCCTGCACGAGGTGCACCTGACAAAGTGACTTCTGCTACCAGACCATTCCTCCAGTCCCATCTGTCCACAAAATAATTTCATTTGTCTCCTCGTACCGCAGCAATTCTGCAACTTCCAGTGAGTTGCTTAGAGCTGATCCTCTGAAAATTCATTCTGAAATCCAAGATTCATCACTATGGAAACTGCTTATAATCAGTACTTTTTATAGCTTAAAACACCCAGCATCAACAAAAGGTATTGTAACTTCAACTGATAGTTACTGCATTCCCACTGGAGATTGTCAGCTCTGGAAAGGGGACATGGATCTTCCTGGTAATTTAAGGGAATGGATGATATGAAGGTATCTAATTAAGCTCATAAATATGAGCTCTGCTGACATACAAGGATGAACCTGTGACAAGTGGTGGGTCCTTCATGGGCAATGGCATCAGCCCAGCTCAGCCACCTGCCAAGGTAAGGATGAAGAGAAAGTCCTCCTGTGCTCTACCCATTCTCCCAGTGCAATAAAGTTATAAGGCTCATTTGATTTGATAAATCATGATCAGCTCTTTTAAATAGGCTTGATCCTTCTGCCCTGACAGCATTAGCCAAGATCAGTGCCTGAGCCTTGTCCTTGGCAGGGGAGGATTTACAGGACCACATCAATCCACAGAGTTCACCAACAGTTTCTAACCACAGACACAGAAGAGCACACTCAAGCGAACAAGACAGGAGTGCAAAAAATTTGAGATGCTGGAGGGAAGCCTGAACATTTGAATTGACCACTTGGGTCTGCTACAGCCAAGTGCAGTCCTGCTCACTTCACCTGGCAGCCCAGAGGAGCTCCCCTTGCTTCTGCTCATCTCCGAGATATTCCTGTGGAGGAAAAAAGGGTGAGGATAAAACTTAACTGTACCTGTGGCAGCTGGGAAAAACACTCCAAAAACAGTGAAGAAGGACTCCCCCTGGCTGTAGTCTGGCAGTGTGTTGTTGAACATCAGCTCTTCGGAGTAGCCGACAAAGCCATGCTCTGTGGAGACACGGAGGGCGAGAGGAGAACCTCAGGAACACCAGGGCTGCAGGAGCCCCTCCAGCTGCTCTCAGCGACCACCCCCCTCTAAACACATGCACCTGCAGAGGCTGCTTCCAAGGACCACCTGAAAGGATGAATGCCAACTTATATGGTGGGGGAAAAGGCAGAAAAACCAGGGTTGCCACTCCTGCCCCATCTTTCTAAGGTCGCACACACAAGTTTTACTTTCCAAACAAGTTTTACAGAAGACGGGGGAGGGGAGAAAGTGATGGGTGCTATACCAATGTCATGCACCTGGTTTACTGGGTATGTAATGGAGGATCCTACTCCCTCACTACACACTTGAAGGACGGCTCAAATTCTTCCACAAACTTCAATTTGTTAGGAAGGGTTAAGCCTGACAGCTGGCGTGCAAGGCATTAATTAGGAAAGGTCTTAGATGCTTGTAGACAGAAAACATAACTCACAAAAGCAGGTTAAGGAATTAATGCGTGTGACTATTAAATAATAATTTCATTTTTAACAGGCAATGCTGCTTTTTGATGGAGTATCTTAATCTGTGGAAACTTCTCCTCCCCGTCAGTAATCCAAATGCTTATGCCAGCTGGGGGTGGAAGGTGAGCAAAGTCGGTTCCTTTTTTTACTCCTGCCACTACAATCTATTTCCACAAGACATGTGACTCCAATAACTTGAGTTTTCTCATTAGCAGGCAGGATGTTGTTTATGGCTGCACAGGGTGATGGCCAGAAATTAAAAAAAGACTCCATCAAAGCTGTCCCATGCCTCAAAGACAACATTAATGATGTTTGGACAATAGATTAAACCAGAACATTAAATCAGAGCTCTGAGCACAAGACATATCCATTTAAAGTCTCAGAATATAACTAACCACAGAGCTTTGAAGTTTTCACAGAAAACCCTATAGATAATCAAAAGTTTCCTACTACATCTGCATTCATTATGTTGCCCAAACATGGATGGAAACACGCTGATAGAAGAGGTCTCCTGCTGCTAGGCTTTCTGAAAGCACTAGCTCTCTTCACTAGGAACAAGTCCCAGATGAGATTTACAGGTCAGTGCAACACACTGACCTCTGGACCTCACAGATGTCTGCAGAAAGTGCAGTTTCTGGAGAAATAGAGGGGGAATTTGTGTAGGCTGTATGTTCCTATAAGTCCAGACCTGTGTGGCTTCAACCAGAATTGATGCTCATGACAGCACAGCACATGGCCAGTCTGCAGAGCTCCCACCAAACTGCTCAAGGGAAATGTTGGTCCTTGGCCAAGGGATTTTTCACCAAGTATGTGCTCCTCAGAGAAACGTTAATTTTTCATTTAAAAAGTGAACAAAATACTCATCTCACTGCATGATCTGCAGACCTTCTCCAACCAGAGCTTTGAAGCAGCAGCATCAAATACATCTATGCCACTTGATAAAAGTTTGCCCCACTGATTCATAAAAATCTCCTGTGAAGCAAACTCTAGCCTCTCTTGACGGTTCACTCTCACATATTCCTATCACTCAGGTTTTCCCTAATCACAAAGTGTCCTTTTCATACCATTTGCCCAGTTTGTGGAGGTCATCTGAATCCTGACCCTCTCTGCCAGGCTACTGCGAGCTCTTCCCAGCTGGGGTTCATCTTCAGATTGAATCTGCACATTCCCTTTTCCATCGTCCAGGAAGTTAAGAAAAATGCCAAATAACATCAAACCAAAACCAGACTGTTGCAGAACCTCACCAGGCACAGCATCCTGCTTTGTAAGTAAACCATCTCCAACTGGGGTCTTCCGATGGTGTTTTGGGGCTATGTAATTCAAATGAGGCACTTTGGGTGCTTTCTGTTTCCTTCCTCGTACAAAAGGCCAAGTGTCAGACCAGTGAACAACCAGGCTACATTTCCTGTGGTACCATTTTGGCCATATTATGGCCACACATTGACCATGAGACCCACGAATCCAACGTCTGACCTGCACCTGTGTGCATCTGACCCCTATCAACCTTAAGAAATTAAATGATCCCCTAGTGCTCCATTCATTTGTATGTTGTTCCCTTTCCTACTTTATTCCCCTATGTGGAAATCCTCAGTGGAAGAGACAAAAGCCCAAAGCCATGGCAGATGTCACTGGAACCACAGAAAACAACAGCCATGGATTTGTTGAAAGAGCCACAGGATGTGCCTACAACTCTATCCCACTTCTGCTTCCTCTCCTCACAGCTCTGGCAGGTGAGAGGCCATTCCACATTTCCCCTGTATACAGAACCAGGAACCTTCTTGACTAATTAAAGAGAAGTTCATCCAAATGTTAGTTGTCATTGCACCCTCTTTTCACACTCAATCACCCTCCTGTGAAGCAAACCTCACATCCCTTTTGATCAGACTAGGATCTGCAGTCACTGTCAATTTAGGGGCACATGAGCATGGGGCTGAAGACAACATGCTGGGAGCATCTCCTGCCTGCCCACGAGCCTGAGACCAGTGCAAGACATCCATGACCTTTCAGCTTATTAATATTAATGTGACTAATTGTAGCTGACAGGGCAACTGGGCTGAAATCATCCAAAACAAAACAGGAATCAGCAACTGAGACCAATCGGTTAAACCAACAGAGCCCTCGGTCAGTCGTTCACAGAGTCAATTACCCACATCCCATGGAAAGTGCACTTCAAAAGGACGAGCTTCGGAAGGAGGAGGGAAGGAAATGCGATAGGGTCTATATTTGGCACTCTGATCTTCAAACGAGGCAAGATCATTTTATACATTTTTTCTGTGAGGAGATCTTTTTCTCCAGCTTACTGCTGGGTATAAGATCCAAATCAGATTGCTCCCTCCTTGTTCATTACAAAATATTTGTCTGAAAAAATTTTGCTCTCAATCAATTTATGCAACCCCACAGCCTCTAAATCCTGCCTTTAATGATCCTGCTCTCAGCTGGCTTGCAGAGGGCTGGAGCTGAAGTGCTATAAACAATCTTCCCTGTGTCATGCTAGAAGAAAAGAATCTGGTTCCTTCTCTGTGCTGTGTCAGCCTTATGGGAAATGCACAATAAAGAGCAGTAACAATTTATTTTCATTATTAGATACTCCATAAGTAGAAAGCAAATAATGCATTTCTCAAGTGGTTGAGCTGATCCAAATAAACAATAGGGAAAAAAATTACTTAGAGCAACATCTGAATTATTCCTGTTATTCTTCACAAATCAAGTCCTCCTAGTTGCTCTTACTAAAATGATGTAATAAACAGTAAAAACCACCTAACATGTTTGAAATGGAAGAGCTTTCAGGATGAGCATCCTCCATTCACATGTGCAGGGGGACCACAGAAGGCTGCACACCAGCCTGATGTAGCCAGAGGAGGAGAAGGAAGATGGTCACAACTCTGATGTCTTTCCAGTCATCACAGATGCCTGGGAGGAGGCACCAGCTTTCATCTGGTTGCCACTGCTGCATCCCCTCTCTTCCCCAGTGGGTTTGGGCTTTTCTTGTACTTTCTCCCACCTCTCACCCTGTGGAAGAGCCTGAAAGCATGAGGTTTTTGGCACTCAGGGCTTCCCTTATGAGGGCAGCCCCTCCATGAAGCCCAGGGTTACAGAATGGGAGCTCAAAGGGGTTGGAGAAGGGGCTCAAGGCGAAGCTGTGGTTACACAGGGTCAGGCCATTATGCAACAGCACAGAGCACGGCGGTGCTGCCAAGTTCCAGGCAACCTGGAGCTCATTACAGATTAGTTAAGTCTTGGCCAAATTCAATAAGCCTGTTCACAAGCTTAAGGTTAAGTAAAGCCTGGCACCGAGGCAGGGGCTAAATAGTGCAAAAATGGAAAACCACCTTAAGAAACAGCTCCCTGAAGACAGCCCATATTGCACTCTGCTTGTGATTAGAGATTTTAATTACAAAGGTGAATGCTGAAGGCTTGAAATGGTGAGATTTTTTCTTTTCCAAAGTAAGTGAGCCCACACATTCCCTCCTGGAAGGTACTTGCTGAGATTTGCTTTCAGGGGAACAGCTGGAAGTGTTTGTCTTGCAGCACATTTCCCAGGTCTGACCTCAGCATTTTCAGGATCCTGTGTGATGTGTAAGACATGGAGTGCCAAAGAATAATTATATATCCTTGGCATAATTATCTCTGCTCCCTATCTTTTTCCCATTTCTTCTTCCACCACTAAACCCTTCTGGCATAAGTTCTGAATTCCAGCTGTTCGCCTTGGATGCCAGTCTGAGCACACACCCAGAACAAGGTCCTGGTGTGGGTGCTGGAGATATCCAAGCACACCACTGTGGAGAAAACAGGAATGGTCCTCACAGCCTGGTCCCACCGTGCCATCCTCGTCTGAACACACACCTCTGCAGTAAGATAAAGTTCCACTCCTCACCAGCCACATGCTTACATTTTCCTCCTCCAAACTCTTAGCCAAGGGCAAGGTACAAGCCCAGAACTTCTGAGCTGTTGACTCCCCCACAGGCAAGTCAAACCCTGTCAGGCTGGTGACTCTCAGAGGTTGTGGTCTGGCAGGTGGCTGTTGGGTGTCCCAAACCAAATTAATTCCTACATAGGTTGGAGTGCTCTACAGCAGAGAAGGAATGAAATTCTCCCCCTAAAAGCCCCTGAAATACAAATTCTTCTCCTGCCTGCAGAATAAGCTCACCCATAGTTTGGTGGTGACCAAACTCCCCCAAACACACATACAACGCACAGCTTATCACATGAGAGCAGCATATTCACTTGTCAAAGGAAAGTTAGGCATGCCTAGCTTAAATGAACTAAAATTTGGATGCCAAAGCACCACCAGCAATAGGTTTTTCAGCATCTCAGTGTGCAATTGCAGATACACAGCATTAACCATCCACATAGGAACTGTGGATGTGCAGAGATGGGTGCAAAGCCATGAATGTTGCCAAAACCCCAAGGACTTTATCTTTCTGTTCCACCCCTACTCTATGCAAACACTGAAATTTAACTTCAGGCAACAAACGGCACAGGATCATTTGATGCAACAGCTCTGAAAGATGCTGTGCACCAACACAGCCACGTTCTGGGTGGCTCTGGATTTCCTCAGGGAAGTGCTGGATGTGCCAGAAAATGACATGGGTCCAGCTGACCACAGCCACAGCCCTGCAGTGCCACACAGCACACCCAGCAATGGGCACTGAAAATGGTGCACCTCTCCAGTGGATTGGCATAATCAGAGAGGCATGAAGAGGGCACCATGGTCACAAATAACACTTGAATCACCTTTCCCAACAGAATGAAAAATAAATCAATCAAAGCAGTGCAGTCACAAGCCTCCACATCCCTCCATGCACACACCTGGCTTCCTGTGTTTGGGCTCGTTTAACACCAACATTAACAATCACATTCCCAAGCTCTTCCAAGGCTGGCCCGTTTCTGTAGCCATGCCTTCACAACTACCCAGCTCCAGCTCCCAAGGTCCTCACAATACTTTCTCCCAGGCAAGTCCAACACTACATTGCTGATCCCAGGCACTGCCCTACTGCTGCCAGCCTGGTACAGGTCAGGTGCAGGCAGATATGTATGAGAAAAATGTGGAAAGGTTGGGCAGGAAAACAGGCAGAGGGCAGTAATGCTGGAGGTGGAGAGAGGACAGTGTGGTGGTTTTCTCATGCTGCCAGTCCACTGCTCAGCTTGCTGTGGGCTGACACTCGACCTGTGGGATGCATGAACAGATTTTCACCAGAAAGTCCCAGTTCTCCAAGAGAATAGTAAGGGAACTGATGAGTCATGGAAGCAGAGGGCGTTGAGCAGCAGAGCCGTGCTGACAAGAGCAGAGAATAAACATGACCTTTGCTGAACTTGTACAGGAATACAAAAATGTTTTCACATCTTCCAGGGCATCTCCTGCTTCACCTTTGGATAGACAGGTTTTGTCTGGAAGACTGGGAAGAAACAGAAGGAAAAGAGAAGAGCTGCAAGGGAGCAGAGCTTGAGGAGGTGGGGCAAACTGATGAGACTGATGCCTCTATCTCCTGTCAGCTACCACTGGACTCGCCTACCCAGGGGACCACATGTACCCAACCCAGGTTGCCCTTTTCTGCAGCTCCAGTGCAATGCCTGTGCCATGTGAGTCAGCATGCAGCACTGCACATGTCCTGCAAGCCAGGAGCACATCAGCTCCACGTTGGACTTGTGGGAAGCAGCACAGCTCCATAGCTGGAGATGGGGCATGTGCAGCCCAGCCCAGACAGAGAAGAGCAAACACAGGATCATTCCCTCTCCATATGTCACAAATCATGTCATGACTGCTTCACCTCAGTCCTCAGGACCACATCCTGCCTGCAGGCAGCTCCCACAGTCTCAGAATTTCTGCTTTAAGAATCTTAAACTGGGCAAGGGAAAAAAATAGAGAGGAATTTTTGTGTTGAACACATGCAGGTCAATGATTATACAGTGATAAAAATGAAGTTATCACGCAATTAACACATCAGCATGTGGCCACACTGACAGTGCAGAAAGGCTACAGAGCATCTGCCTGAGCTGCCAGGGCACTGAGAGATGCAGGATGTGGGAGCTCCTCAGCTCCTGCTCTAACCCACCCCAACCCATGTTGCTGTTGGCAGCCCTTAGCAGAAAGTATTGGGAAGATGAGGTAAGAATGCAAAGAGACTCAATTCCCTCTGTAATTTCATCCCTAAATGCCAGTTAAACACTGATTAATGATCAAGAGGGCTCTGAGTGACCACAGACCCCAAGCCACAAGGAGCAGAAGTGAAAGCAGCACCTCTGCCACTGCTGTGACCCCATGTGTCAGAACGATGCCAGCTGAAAATTGCCACAGCTGGCATTGCCCCACACCTCACAGCAAGTCAAAAGGGCCCTCAAAAGGGCCAAGCCAAAGCTGAGCAGCAAGAGGCAGCCCAGGGTGGGGAGAGAAGCTCATTGCTATTTTTCCACTTGTGAACAAATAAGCTGCTATTTTATCATCAGCACTAAGGAGATTGTTTCATGAACCAGGACAAACACCACACTTACGTTTCAAATTCGTCAGAGCTGCAAGTAGCAAAAAATAGACAGGTTTTAGTGGGAAAAAAGTTTGGCAAGAGGGTGGTGGGGAGGAAGGATTAGAGCAAATTTAAAGAAAGCAGGGAAGGAGTTTCCTTGCCCAATACTTTCTCTGCACCCACAATAAAGCCAGCAAACCTAAAGAGAGTATGTACAGTCTGTAATTGAAGGAGCGAAAGCCGCAGTTAAAACAATCTAAAAAGGCCAAGCCCTGAGAAAGGCAACTGGAATCCCTTATCTTTTGATGGAAAAGAATGTGCTCCCTGAGATTAATGACGTGTTTACCCGAAAGGAAATCGCCGCCCTTCTGAAGCAGCGAGTGTTTGTTCCTCCCGAGTCCCTGTTTTCTGCTCCAGAGCTGATCTCCCAAACCTCCTGTTTAAAGTCAACACACAATGCGGCTTCCTGCTGCTGTGGGCTCCGGGGCATCCCACCACTAATCCTCTCCCAAAAACCACTCTCCACCGCACCTGCGTGTCCCCACCGACACCGGCAGAGACAAACCCGGGGGGGTATTCAGATGTCACTTAGGGCAGGAGCAGCACCGGGCTGGGCGGCCAGCGGTCTTGCTGCAGGGCGGTGAATCACCCCCGAGCACAAACACCGCTCAGCCGGGCTGAGGAGTTAGCAAGCGGGGAGACTGACAGCGCTCTCGAGGGAAAGCATTCCCGGCGACATCTCCTTAAATTGCTCAGGGGTCCGGCAGCGCGTCCTGCAGGTCAGCCTGCTGCAGGATGCTTCTTGGAAAGAGGTGGGACACCAGCCAGTGCGATGGTCTGCTGTGTTAGAGGAGGCTTGGGGGGACGTGGGATCTCTGTGCTGAGTACCCTCAGGCGAGCAAGAGAGACTGGAGCAGAAGCGCCAGGGCCGATCTGTTTGAGGAAACCCGGAAAAAACCTGCTCGGCGTCATTATCCCTTTACATATTTATCCTTTTTGGTAACTGCACCCCCATCTCCTCGTGGAGCATCCCAGCCATGAGAGCCATCAGATCACGAGCACCTCCTCTCCCTAAAGGCAATGGACCTGCAGTACTGGGTGCTAGCCAGCAGCTAAAAATAGCATAAAAGGCAGAATAAACAAAGGCAGCTGCTTAAATCTGTCTCCGATGTTTGTCTTTAGCTAATGGAGCACTTTTCATTTGCAGGACGCTGTCACCTCTCTCAGATCAGGAGGTAGCCTACGCTCCCCCCAGCCACACCACAGCTCCTGCAGGACTGGACGGGGTGGGGGGAAATGCTAATTTCTGCCCAACTCCCTGTGTGCCTGCTTTATCTCTGCCTCAGCTTCTCGGGAAAGTGGAGAACTACTGACGTACACAAGAGCACACTCGGAGCCTGCAGCTCCTCATCACAAAAGCACTGCTTAAATAAAGGAAAACTTAGGAATGTGCCCATGGAAGGAGCTAGTAGAGCTCTTTGGCACTTACTCTGTCTCTACAGGTTGGTGGGGTTTAATAATTTTTTCCAAAAAAAAAAAAGCCAGAAAATGAATATTTTCTGCAGTTAGAAACTCTGAAATTCTGGTTAGGAGAAAAAAAAGTAAGAGGTTTTAACACAGGTGTTTCAACTTTTTAAATTCTTCTTATGTTTTGCATTATTTAATGCTAAGCACTAGACTTGCTGTAATATATAAATCCTTCCATTACTATTTGATTTCTTTGATGTGGTATTTCCAGCCTGGCTTGTTCAGTGGTATTCAAACCAGCTGGCAAAAATTACTTTATTCATTGCAAAGAGGACAAGAAGTACAGTGTCCCTTGCTCCATCCTTCCTCCAGGAAATTCGTTTCATCAATGGGGTATCATTATCAATTACAGAATTATATTTCTTGGAAGTCAATCCCAGAGTGCCCAGCTGTGGGAGGCTCTGAAGAACTTCTCCAGTGAAAAGCCCTAGGGTTGAGAGATTAGAATTTAGGCTGAGTCAAGGCACAACAATTGGAGGAAAATGAGTGGCAGCTCAGCGGTGATGACACACATCCTTTAGACTCGTGGACTGACCTCCCCTCCATCTCAGAGCTACTCCATGTACTGTTTGGGACAAAGCCCAGCCCATGCTGATCAAATCCCCATCTTTCAAAGGAAAGATGATACAACTTAATCCACCAGATCCTGCCATGAGCCTTCTGCCATCCTCATGACTACAGCATCCCATGCTCCCAGCTTCCCATAAGAAATTATGGATATCTTATCCATATGACAGTGGTACTTCAAAAGAAAACTATTCCTTTTGTTGACTTTTTGATTTTGTGTCTAAAATGATAGTTTGTTTTTGTTTTTGGAAGGTTTTCACTATCCTCTATACACAACACACACACAGCTACAGCCTTAGGTCTGGCTTCAGAATGCAAATCAAATCAAACAGCGTTTGATTTTGGAAAGGTTGAGCAAGATGTTGTCACCTAAAAGGATTTTTTGTTTGCTTGTTTGAAACTATTAATTTAATTCTGTGTACGTCATAGAATGCATTTTCCCTACAAAAATCAATTTTTCAATGGATGCATTTCCCCCTTCAAGTAAAAAAGAAAGCCAGAAAGAACAACTGAGTCACCATCCAGGTTAGTGAAGGTACAACCAGGAAAAAATCCCTTACTTACAGACAAAAAAGGCCAAAAATTGTTAACACAAGCCAGGAGAGAGGATGAACAGTAGGTAAGGACCTATTTCCCACACAAAGTTTTCTCTTTAGCCTAGGAGAGGAATGCAAACTAGAAGTGAAGTGGCTGGAGGAAGAATCTAATATCTAGAAGTTATCTTAATAAATTAAATCCCTAAATAAGGAAAGCTGATTCAGGGCACAGCTGAACTGTGACTGGAATTAAACACTGGAGGAATGCAAAAAAGAAGAGGAAAAATATCTCCATCATTCAAAAACTATTATATGGTGGCACCAAAAAAAAGAGAAAAAAAATCAATACAATTAAATAAAGCTGTCCCATCTAAACACAGCAATGAGGAGAGAGGGAGAAACTGTGGGATGATATATATCTTCCTCAAACCAGTCAGTTTTATTAGTTCTCTAGCATTATTTTCCTTGCTGCTGAAGGAGAGCCTGCACAGGAGGTTTTATGGGAGGAATGGATGGGAAAACCCCACATGAAGGCGAAGTCTAGCAGGGAACAAAGCCAGCCAAGGCATTTCAGGATTTATTTACAAGTTCTAGGAAGATGAGCTTAGCATTGCTTTGCAGGGAAACAGCAAAGCAATTAAAGGTTAGATCAATGTGTACAAAACCTCCTGTGTGCATCAGGAACTCTATTACCTACTGAGCAAGTTTAAACCTACAACAACCTCAGCAAACCCTCTCCTGGCTCCAGGAATGGACCTGGGCCAGGCAGTACATGACAGCACCATTCAGTGGCACATTTTAGGGTTTCAGGGGAGGCCAGGACTCTGCTCACCCCCAGCAGCACATGGCAGAGAGCTGCTTGCTCCCATGGCTGCTCAGATGGAGCAGCCTAGAAAAGACTGAAGAGCACCACGGGTCTTCCAAGCAAGGTGGTTTAATGCAAAAAGGAAAGACACCAGATTGTGCCAAGTCCTCAAGAGACCCAAAACAGTGGGTTTAGGCTGCAGGAAGAGGGGGTTAGCCTGGCATCACTGTGACTAGAGCAGGGTCCCCAAGGATGCAGCAAAGGATCCACCAGTGGAAATTTTTAGGAGCAGATTGGATGCACATGGCATCCATCCCCAGTGCAGCGCAATAGGTGCAGGAGGGCGGGACCCGCAGCCCCTGAGCCCTCCTCCCCTCGGTACCCGCCTCCTGGGAGATGCCTCGGGGGGCGGCAGGCTCGGGAATCCTGCCTGGTCTCGGCAGAGCAGGGACACGGGTGCCAGTCCCAGCCCCGGGGTGCAGCAGCTGTGCTGACACCTGAGCACCTGCCGGCAATCGGGACTGCTGCTCCTCAGCGCAGTCCTGCTGCTGGATGTCCTCCAGCAGGGAAACACCGTGAAAACCTACCTACCAACAGGGCAGCAGGGCTACATCTCGAGCTAGCTGCTTTGTTTTTTTCTTCTAAATAAACTGCTTTAAATACCTACTTCAGAGAACCTGGACAGAGTGGTGTAGCTTTCCTCTCACTATCTAAATAAGGCCTCTAACAATGTTATCACTTTCCAAAACACATCTGTCCCGCAGCAGCTCCTAGCCCAGACAATTGGCAGGTAACCAGTTAATAAATGTCTTCGCCAGACTGTTGAATAGGCTGGCCCCGACTCAAGAGTGATGTCAGGGCCATTCAATGCACTATAATTGGAAAAACCTGGGAAAAGCAATCCCATGTTTTTTAATAAATAAAGAGTGTATTAACAGCCTCCTGCCTTTATTCACCACGGTGTGTACCTTGTTCAGTAGCAAAGTGGGATTTTATTTTTTTTTTTCTGCTGCTGCTCGCACAGTGATTTCTACTTGGGATTTGGTGCCAGTTTCCAGATGTGTCTCAGGCCAGGAAGTCAGCAATCAGCCTGGATAAAGCCTCTGGGATTTGCTGCAGATCATCTTCTGACACACACATCCTTCCTGCACCCTCTCTTATGATATTGGGGCACACCCCTTGTGCCCAAAAATAAAATAAAAAAACCCAGAGCCAAGCAGAAGCCCCTGATTAGGATGCTTTGATCACTTTCATATTCAATCTGTGGGAATATTTTTAATTAATTCAGTCCATCAAAGCCCCAGAGGCAGCATTTGAGGCATCTTTACAACACCAGAGTGTCTATATACATAAATCACTTCAACAATTGCAGGTTCCCTGTCTGCTGGAGCAGCTCCAGGCAAAACTCATCTCCCACAAATCCTCACCAGTGGTACCCACAGGACAGCATCAGCTCCCCAGCTCGGCCATAGAACATTGGAGGGGGATGAATCCTCCAAAGCACTTGTCCTCAGAGGAATAAATGAAAATGATAAATGAGTTTTCTGGGCTCTGTGTGAGCAGCTTAGGGAAGCTGAAACCCAAGCGGGTGACGTGAAGGATGTGGTTTGCATGGAAAATAATCCCAAGCAGAAGCACCCTGACAGCAATATGCCTTTCAAACCTCCCTGCGTCCCTGAGAAATGAACTACTCAGATTTCCCAGCCTGAGGAGAGGGGTTTAGCCCCACACAGCCATGTGGTACCATCTGCAGGACCGGGGAATCCCAGCCCAAGGGGACACAATTACTGAATTACTAACAAGATAATTTATTTTTCACCCCCACAAGGCATTTAAGAGGCTGTTGTTGGGCCTCTTTCGCTCACGTTGTGATTCCTTTCATCTCCCCATCAAAGCACAACCAAATTAACACCAGCCCTCCTCCCAGTGATGCCCCCCCATGAGCTCCCACAGCCTCTCTGCTCTCACAGGGCACCTGGGAGCCGCTGCCAAAACAGGAAAGCAGGCGCCTAATTGAAAGGGAGTATTTGGGAGTCACCCTACACAAAAATTAGCAGAGATATGCTAGGAAAATAAAATAGTGGGCATTAACGGATGGCTTATCTTCTTTTTTTTTCCGTGACTCTAATGTTCAGGATGTGAAAAGGCCAAAAAGTTTCACATACTGTTCTGAGAAACTGGTCAGGGAGAGGAGCATCCTCTCCTCTACTTTCACTGCTCCTCCCAAAATAACTCAGGTTGATTTTGAGGTATGGACCTCCATCATTAAAATACAGACATACACAAGCCAAAACAACCCTGCATTGCTGCTATGAAAATTTGTAGCTAGTGCTGGGTCTTGGTGGTGGGTTGAGAAGTCGAGCACTGACTGGTTTCAATTCACCTGTGTTAGGTTTGCTAAAAACACTAACCTGTGCTAGGGAGAGAGGGAGTAGGGATGTCTCCTGTCTGAAGGAAGGAGCACAGGGGTTTCTGTTTCTGGAGGAGGGACTGAACTTTAAGCTGGGTGGCCAGAGGCAGCTCAGTGAGGCCGGTTCTCAGACAGAGCAGGGAGCCCCTCTCCTCGCTACCCACCCTTGGCGGAGATCCCAGCCTGGGACTGTGACCAAGCCCCAGGGGAAGTGCCAGCTGAAGCCAAGGGAGGATTTAGGATTAACTCCAAAAAATCAGTCCCACCCCACCCTGCAGGCAGCCTGTGGAAAGGAGCAAAAGCCCTGGGGGCCAGGCAGAGGGACAGAGTATCCTGGCAGTAAGCAGGCTGGCAGGCCCAGAGGGGTCAGCAGCATCTGAACAAGTGACCCAGAGCACTCCCTGTCTGCTGGAGGCACTCAGCTCCTCCAGCCCCAGCTCCTGGCTGCAGGAGCCCAGCTGGCTCTTGGAGCAGGAGCGAGCCACAGCAAGAGAGAGGAAAAAAAAAAAGGAGAAAGAGCAGCAGGAAGCCCTGCTGAGAAGCCCCCTTTTGTGTAAACATGCTCCGTCCTCAGACTAAAAATAAAGGCAAACCACAGGAAGGGAGTGAGTGCTTGGACAATATCCGATTTGGTGTGTGCCTGGGTGTGAGCTGCGGGAATGGGGAGAAGAGCAGGGGACTCCACCCAGCCCAACCACACAAAGGCAGCCAGTTAAGACCTTCAAGATGGACAGGCATTCCTGGAGATTATTTAAATTCAAGTAACTGCTGCTTGGCAGATGTGCAGTCCTTTCGTGTGTGCGCAGCACTTGGAAATGTTAACTGAGGGAAAAGGCTGCCATGGCAGAAAAGGCAGGATGGCTGCACAAGGCCCATTTTACAGGGTCAGAGACTGAGACCCGAGGCTGTGAACTGAAACCCCATAAACCTGCCATAAAACAAGGACATGACCCAGACAAGCTGTCAGCTGCAATGCAGCTCACACCTCCAGCCTCAAAAATCACCTCTCCCTGCATGTTGCCTTTGCATCCCAGCTCCTGCTGCAGCCACAGAACCGAACTGAAAGCCGCTGCACGCTCCTGGGGGCTGTGGAGGGCTGGTCAGTGGAATGCCCACCCCAAAGGGCTCTCAAATGCTTCCTCTGCTGCCGGGCTTTGGTGCACTGCACCCTGCCATTGTCATCAGCTGCCTCTGGAGGCTGGAGCTGCAGCACCACCTGCATGTCCCAGCTGCGGGTTCCTTGCAGGAGGGATGCTTTGCTGGTGGGTGCAATGCCAAGAGACAGGCATCCATCCATCCATCCATCCGTGCGGCGCAGAAAGCGGACAGCACAGCGTGAGGCGGCTCCTCGGAGCCCAGCGCTCACCCTCGGTGCTGACACACCACTCAGAGGCCTTCTGGGGAAATGCAGGACTTGGGAGGATCGGGGGGGACCCTCCGCCCAGGCTGGAGGGAGCCGCACTCTCGCAGGGAAGCGCCGAAACCCGGGGCTGTCCCCGGCAGCTGCGCGGCCGCGGGTCCCGCCCGGGCAGCGCTGCTCGGGGTACGGCCGCGCGGGGCCTGGATCCACCAGCCCGATTCCTCCCCTGCCCTGGAACCCTCCTCTCTTCAGCCAGCCATGGCTAAACTGCAGCACCTGCAATGCTCACTGCCTCATTTCCCTTCCTTTCTCTATTTTCTGTCAGAAGAAAATGACAGCGCTTGGCAGTGGAGGAGATCAAAGACAACTGCGTTGGCCTCCACTTGGGCTTGTTTCCTGCTGACATTTGTATTCCTTAAATTCTTGCCTCCTGGTCCTATGTTCACTTTCCTACTATCTGGTCTCACCTTGAGTATTCATTTTTCTCTACTATTAGAAAGGTCTACTAGGAGCACAACAAAAACACAACACACTCCCCCCCCAGCCCCGTTTCCTCTAGGAAACAACTTCCTATGGAGCACAGCTGTTTGGAGCAGGGCTCTTGGTTTCTCTGCAAAACACGCCACAGCAACACAACTGTCCTTGCTTCATTCTCATTTAGAAGTACTGCTGAAACTTTCACGGGCTCTCATTTGGGGCATTTCCTACATGCTAAATATAGAGTGTAAATGCCTTTCCATAAGGCTCTGTCTGACAGGGGAGCAGCTGCTTCTGTCCCCACGCCACCATCCCTGCAGCAGCACAAAATAAAACAGCAGCATGAATGACACTTGTGCCATCGGTGCTATGAGTACCCACACGACACCTCCTGCTACCCAGCCCAGCAGCTGAATCACAGCTGTCAATGAAAACTGAACATCTTTCCTTAAACTCACTTCAGTAGGTCACTTGCAACCCCCCAAGGTGCTGCTGGACACAGAGGAAGCCAAGAAAAAGGTGACACCTTCTGTTTACTCAGCTAATTACACTTCACTATTGCCCTGCAATGTGTTTCCCAGCAAACAGAGAGAAGAAAGGGAACAGGATTTGGTGTGAGCAGGGCTGCAGGTGGGAGCCCTGAACCTCCCCCTTGCCCGAGCTGGAGCTGTCACTGCAGGCTGAGCTCAGCCTGGGAAAAGTTAGCAGGAGAACTCCCACTCATGGGCCCTTGACACCCCAGCAATCACCCGCCCTCAGCAGCTCCCTCCTCGGATCCCCAGCACAGCCCTGGGCAGCAGACCCAGCAGAGTGGACAGCACAGCACAGCCAGGGTCTAAGTGACCTCAGAGGTCTCCAGACAAGATCTCCATGGCTCAAATTCACAATCCTCCATTTTCACAGGCACAACGCCAAGTTAGGCAGCAGAAGGCTACAAAGAACACTGCAAACACAGATGCTCTCTGTTGTTAGAAAACATCCAAGTGAAACATAACAAGAGCAGAAATTGACAGCTCAATCCCTGGGGTTAAACACCTAAATTTTAGGTGTTTAACCCTAAATAAGGCACCTTCAGTCATACTCTGGAAACACTCCTTGCAAAATTATGGGTTGTCTCTAAAAGATCAGTACCAAAGGACAGGGGACACATCTGGAAGCTCTGAACTCTACCACTGTCCAAGTGAGTGTCACTTCACAAACACAGCTAAGGAGAAAACCCCAGGGAACTAATGCCTGCTGACCCCAATGCAATGAACCCCCAGTTTTACCTGGATCAAGATGTGTAAAGGACCCAATGACAAAGTCCAGTGTTGAGACAGCCAGCAGGAAGAGCAGCAGGAGCTGGAGCCTGATGATCCACTTCACCCCAGCCAGATTGATTCCCAGCAGGCCGAGCAGGACAGCCAGGGAGATGCCACGCACTGCCCAGATGTTGCTGAGGCTCAGGACACCTGCAATGGACTCTGCAAAGCCAGTGATGTACATGGCACCTGCAACACACTGAGGGACACAGCCCTGTGAGTGCCCCGTGGCAGAAAAAGGGATCCCCATCCACAGCCCCATGCTGGGCTCTGGGGGCCTCTGTTCAGACAGACAGACAGACAGACAGACAGACATTGGCTGTCACAGTACAGCCTTTGATGTTACTCTGGCCTGCAGGGACTGAACCTTATTGCTGTAAGACAGCACACTGCCCAGGCAAACAGGGAAGGCTGGGTTCCACTGTAACATCCACCCTCTATTAACACTCCAGGAGAAACTACACTAGCTTCTCTGAGAGAGAAAAGCATGAGCCAACTTCTGCTTCTCCCCTTCTTCTGTTTCTCTGGAGGAAAGGGTCCCAGTTCAACACCTGCCTGAAGAGCAGCAGTTTGTTTCCCCCTTCCCTGACTCCTGGGGGTTATTTTTAACTCGATGTTTAGTTTGGATGCAAATTCTGATGTTTCACCAGCTCCCCATCTCGCTGCTGGAGTGGAGCCTGCACTTTGGAGGAGAGCACACTGTGTGAGCCGTGCCTCCCTGGGCTCCCAGGAAAGCTGCCTGTTTGCCCTGCAGCAGGACAGGACACACTGCCCCGGGTGGCCGAGAGCCTGCAGGACAGGACATCTGCAGCACAGGCACAAACACCACTGCAGCACAACGACCCAAAACACCAGGATCTTTCACTCCACAAATTCCCACTAGCTGACATTCCAGCAACAACCCTTTCCAGTGCATGGCATCCCTGGAAAACCAGGTCAGGGCAGACAGCTGCGTTTGATATGGCTGGTGTGACCTTGGGTCCTGCAACCCCACCATCCCTGTCCACAGCTGAGGGATGTGCAGCTCCCAGAAGACTGGAAGGGACAAAACCCCCACCCAAGACAGCAAGAGCAGAGCCCTCATTCACTGCAGATCCCCCACCTGGGACTGACCCAGCACTGCTCCACTGAAGGTGTTCAGGACAGCCTGGCTCACACCCGGGAGCTGCAGGATCTGTGTGGTTTTCAGCAAGGCTGAAGGCAGGCAGATGTTCAGACTCGGGCACCTTCAACTTGGAGATCCTGGAGGATTCACTTCCATCACAGGCAGACACCTAGATCAGGGGAACTACACCCTGAGAGTCTTCCTCTGCAGCACTTGGCCAGTCATTCCCCACTGGCGCCAGTCAGAGCAGGGAATAGGGAGTACCCCATTTCTGGCAGCAGTTGCCTTATGACAGAGGTTCCAGCACTCCCTGAGCATCCTGCAGCAGAGGATCAGCCTGCAGCTGGTGCAGGGCACGTTGGGCAGAAAGCACAGCTGAGACAGGAAAGGCACCAGCAGCTTTTGGGAGCAGGCAAAGTGATTTTAAGTGAGTTGCCAGCTCCCAGCCCGCAGCCCCTGTGCACACGGGATGCCAAGCCAGGGGCCAGGGCTGCTGCAGCCCAGCTTTTACGACCCTCAGGACAGGCTGCAACCTGATTGCTTTCCCAGACAGGGTCCTCTCAGAGAGCAAGAGTGGAAAATATGACAGGAAGGATTCTCATGTGTGGCCCATTTCCATATCTTGGCTTGTAACTGGGTTCAGTTCATATTTTATGGACACTTGTTTTTAATCTGGAGTGAAAGGAGAAGAGGGGATTATTTTTGGTTTGGGGGCTGTTCAGGGGTTTTGGAGATTGCTGTAAGCCAGTCAGTTAAAAACAAACCTCCACAGAAATGCTTCTCTGCTCACCACATTTTATACTGTTCATAACATCTTTATGGGGGGAGAGGGTTAAGTTACTGCAGGTTTAAGTGATTACTTTCCATTCTCTTTGTAGACTACTTGTGTAATTTTTGTGCCTCACCACCCCAACAGCTCCTTGGGATCTTTCAGAAAATCCAGAACTGTGACTTTTGGCTCACAAGAAGTCAATTAGCTGTGGCCCTTACCCCTGCCCAGCTCTCCTCCCACACCAGCTCCACTTCTGCTGGCTCCCACAGAGAAGCAGCCAAGGCTTGCCCGACCCCTAAGGGCACGTGGAGCATGCCAAGGCCAACCTGCCAGTCCACAGCCACTCACTGAGCTTTGCTTGGCCACCCTGACCTTTCCTGCTTTGTTTAACTTCAGTCTCCCACCAGCAAGGGCATGTCCTGGCAATGGGGGTAATTTGGGATGGGAGGACATGTCCTGCACAGCTTGTCCAGACACTCAGCTCCTCCTCCAGGGTGACCCATGCCAGGCAGCACATTGCTCTGCACAGGCTTGCTCCTGGGGAGCAGCGTGGGGCTGAGTGCTCCCTGTGGTGCTCTCCCATGCTGTCCAGCACAGTGCAGCATTACCCAGATTTTACTTGAAATGTTCCCTTCTGCAGCAGGGCAGCACAAGGTTAATATCTGCATTACAAAGTTTCCAAATTTTCTTTGAATCACTTTTTAAAATTACCTGGCCAAAAATGTAGAGGAGGCCAATGGTGCCCCCTACTTGACCTCCAAGGACAGTAGAAATCATGGAGTAGACGCCTCCACTTCCAATGCTGCACTTCTCACACACCCCAATTCCAGACAAGACTGTCACTAGGGCAACCAGAATGACAAAGGACACCAGAAACATGCCCATTATAATGCCAGTGTTTCCCTGCAATGAAAAAAAAAATAATCAAATAAAGATTATTTCACTCCAATCTGCTGGGACAGAATAAGAACCTACCCACTTCTAGTCACTAGAAGTGACATGGTCACTAGTGATCTATGAATCTGGAGTCATTACAGATTAAAAGAAACACACAGAGACATCCCTACTTGTCTAATTAACAGAATTGATTGCCAAATTTAGGGCCTTTATTAGCATCCCTTTGATGAGAACCTGCCTTTTCCTTGAGCCTGGGGCTGGGCAGACCTTTGCATGAGCAGGTTCTGCTCTGTCAATGGGCTCCTCCATGAATCACTGATTTTGTCCACTGGTTTAAAAGGCATGAGGTCAAACAATGATTCAGCCACCATAGTCAGGGGATCACTGCCTGTCTGCATAGTTTAGAATGACATGCTAAAAAAAAAAACCAAAACACTTTCATAACAAAAAGTAGTTTCAAAATTGAACCCCTGGGATTTGCAACGACTGATTTATTAACAGCATCAAGCTTGCATTTTAATTTTTCAGAACATTTACCTTTGAAAGCTCTGATCCCTCCACACAATGAGATGCCAAAGAACAAAACCCCAAAGGCAACGCGGCGTGGAAGATAAATAACATCTCAAAAAGCAGCGTGTGCCAGCCCTTATCTGCAGGGTGTGCTCTGAGGGCAGGTGGCTCTCGCCCTGCCTGGGCTCGGGAGACTTTTCTGCACAGGATTCAACCCCACAGAAAAAAAACAACCCTTCCTGCCTGGGGCAGAGGGAGGGCTCCAGGAGGAGCTGCTGCACTCGCCACTGTGTGGCAAAGAGAAAAACTCTCTGAACAAACACAGCTGCAGGTCCCCGTTGGCGGCTTTAAATGCCAGCACAACCCATTTCTTTGGGGGGTTCAGTTTGCCATTCAGAATCAGATTTTCAGAAAGAAAATGTGCTTAGTACCTCCAAAAGAATTTAAGAACTCTTCTGAGCTCAGGACCTTCCCACTCTCTTGCACGTGGCTGTAATTTATTTTCCAGGGTCAGGAGTTTTCCCTTGTGCTCCAGCCCACCTTCCCCTGCTGACAAATCACTCAGGCCAGTGCACAGCCATCAGAAGTCTCCTCCAGTGCCCAGTGCTTTGTTAACATCTGGCTTCCCTTCCTTTTACTCATATTCCAGGCCATGTCCATATCCCCCCTTTCCAGCTTTGCTCCAGCAATGCTCATCTCTGAGGTCACACTAGCCATGCTGGGGTTTTTATCACCAGCACTAAAAGGTTGCTTCCCTGCTCTGGGGTTGGTTGAAATCCCAGATTCTCTTTCCTTTTCTCTTTTTTTTTGTGAAAAAAAGAGAAACACATCCAGGATGTTGGTATCATCATAAAATCCTATTTTGGTTCAGCATTCTGCTGCCTTTGACAGGGGTGTTATCTGGTCAGTGGGGAACAGAGCCAAGGATTGCTATAAACACAGCTGTGGTTGGGTCAGCACCACAGCCCACCCCAACCCCATGCTTCTTTTTAAAAGGACAATTGTTCTTTTTCTTCAGCTGCTTACCCCAGGTTAAATGGTTCATAAACATATGCTTCNAATTTCTTTAAAAAAAAAAAAAAAAAAAAAAAAAAAAAAAAAAAAAAAAGCAAACATATGCAAACATTCACTTAGCCTTGGGCTTTTCCAGAAAGGTGGTACCAGGTTATGGCAGCAGTTAATGGGCAATCCAATAGTTCCTACAGAATAAAGGGTTAACACTAAGATCCAGGGGGAATGCTGGACTCACAGCAACAATAGCAAGCAGAGAAAGTGGGAAGAAAAAACCCCCATTAAGCACTAATGCTTATTTATGCATGCATGCTGGAAGGGGTTAGTGCAGCAGCAATCCCTGTTGAACATTTCAGCAAGATTAGGTCCCCTGGAACTGCAAAGCTTCACCATCCCCAGCTCCAGCCCTGGAAATTTATAGCAAAAGCCTGACTCTGGGAATAGCTCGACATATGACTGTCCTCTGCCAGGGGAGCTCTCTGCCAACCCTGACTTCTCCTCCCTTCCCTTTCATGCTAGCTTCCAGCTGGTTCTGTTTTTCTTTTATTTACTGGCTTTGTTTATATTTGTGTTTGCTCCAGAAGTAACTTGCTTTCAAAGGAGATGTGGAGGAAATAAAATCAGAAGGAAAAGGAAGCTAAAAAATCATCCCAACTTCTCCACCACGACAACTGCAGCTCCCCTCAACCCCCCCAGCAAAGCAACCTTCAGTGCAGAGTGCAAGTGTCTTCCTGCTCCTTTTGGAAGGTGTCCACCATGCCTGTGACAAAAACTCTGCCTGAAGCTCAAATCCCCGCAGTCTCTGGGGAAACTTTTCTTCTTCTAAAGGGAAATTTTGAGGCATAATACAGCATTTTGCATCAGGAGGGGACAGTATTCCAGTCTCTGACCCTCAGTGAGATACTATTAAGGACCCAGCAGTGGAAGATCCTTTGATAGCAATGACAATTTCACCTGACTGAGGATTCCCCATTCAAAAAATCAGGAACTCCAGCACTGGCATGTTTGGAAGAGACCTCCTTCAGTGGTGTTGGGAATATGGATGAGTGGCTGTAACTACTTTACCTGAAAAGTGCTAATTTCTCCTCAACAATATGACACAAGGGTGTCCCTGTTCATTGTCAGGGTTGGTTGTTGTGTTTTCCTTTCTCTTTCTGAAAGCTAAGATAGGAAAGCACTCACAAAGACCACTTCAGCTGCACATTTGAGTGGAACTTTTCGAAAAGCTACAAAATACCAGAGGGCATGAGCAACATGTAAAATGAAGAGCATAGAATCCAAAACACTTTGGTGGTGATGGAGATACAAGGTAAGGGAGGGCAGAGGAAAATGTCCGTTCAAACATTCAACCAAACCAGCACTTGCTCACCACAAGCCATCCCGTCCTCAGGAAAAGAACCACTCCAAAAATGTTGATCATGCAGGAGGTGAAGACCCCATCCCACGTTCCAAAAAGCACTGGCTCCCATACAAACAGCTGGATCTTCCACCAGGGCTTGGTCTGTGTTTGAGATACCTAGAGAAATGCAAAGCCAAACATAAACCACTCATGTTTTATGGGCAGGCTGCACAAATGGTGCCACAGCCAGCCACCAACAGCTGCTGAGACACTCCTTTTTTGCAAGTTGTCCCTAAGATGAAGGGCTGTCAGGCTGTTGGGATCCTGGGCCCTGAAAGAGATGGCTCCCTACAATACCCTGTTTATATTCTTGTAGGATAAGCAGCAACAGAGCCCTGCTGAGCCTCAGTGAATTAACCCCAATGCACCAACCAAAAACACCATTCAAGGATCCTGCACAGAGCCTGCAGCTACACATGGTGCTTGTCCTCTTGTCCCTACCATGAGAAGTCCCTTAGAGGAAATGACAAACCAGCTTAGACCAACAGGGTAGGTTAAGATGGTTTTCCCATCACAGTCATATCTGATCAGGACCCTTTGCTTCTTGAGGAGACATGGGACTCTGGGTCTTGGGGCATGGTGATTTTCCAGAGTTGCTGGAACCAAGATCTGAAGCTCCAGGGAAACTGCAGTTTTCCTATGGCAACTGCTTCCTCTTCCCTCTGGAAATCAAGTCTCCTCTTTCCCTTTCTAAGCCATACACCTCAGACATACACAGCAAAACGAAGGGCAGTTTTGTTACTTCAGTCCTGTTCCTTTGCCAGGAGTGCAGAGGCCATGGAGACAGAAATTTGGGAAAGGAAATGGCTCTCTGACATACCTGCTGTGCTTCCTCATGGAAGAGCTCCTGGACGTGTCCCTCAGTTGGGGCTCCATTCCGGCTGAACATCGTCTCCTGCGCGCTGCCTCGGCCTGCCCAGGGCACAGCTCTAACACCCCCACAGGCACAGCTGCTCTGAGTGCAAGCTCGGCTCGGGCAAATTCCTGCAGGGCTGGCTCCTCCGTTGTAGAGGATTCATGGCTTTATTCCAGTCTTACTGTGAAAGCAGGAAAGATGAAAGACATGACTGCTGCTGTCTTAGTGTGCCAAAGCACAAGGCCACTGTCCACACCGTCAGAAGCAGCTTGTAGCAGATGCTGAACCAGAGTGACACCACAGCAAGCAAAGAGCAATGCTCCCCCAGCACTCTCCCAAGCCCTGCTCCCAGCACAGGCTCCACCATCAGCCACACATTTAACAGCCCTTGGTAGCCTTTTCCAAACCTAACCCCAGCATCCTGTAGCACTGGCTGCACAGCTTCACAGTGTTGTCTGCAAAATGCATTTCCTCTCGTTGGTTTCATATCTGTTGCCTGGTAATGTCATTGCATGCTCCTGTGCTCCAGTGACATAGGACACATGGATTATTCACTTCCCAGCACCACTCATCACTTCACAGCCTTGACCATGGCTGCTTCAGCTGTACCTTTTGCAGACCAAGGTCCTGCCAGTGTATTCAGTTACCCACAGTCTCCCACACCAGGTGTCAAGAGAGACCATTTGGCTATTCCTCAGTACAGTACAACATGCCTAGGTTAGACAAAGAGGGCTGCAGTCAGAGGGGAGCAAGACTTGTTCCACAGATGTGGAGAGCAGCTTGTTTGGATCATTGGCTCTCCTGGGGCAGGTAATTTGCTGGCCAGCTGAGCCCACGTGCTTACAAGAACCAACCATGATCACACAAGGCTTGTACCAAGGGCTGGACACCTTACCTGAGACCAGAGACCAAATTAATCACAGGCACAGGGCAGGAACCCAACAGAAATGTGCTTTGCCTATTGCACAGGGACACACAGAAGCGACTTTGTGTCACTCAGGATTTCTGCACCAGGGTCTGAATGCCTTTCACCATCCTGTCCTTATTACTGTACTTTGAAATACCCAGTATTAAACAACCAAAGCAGATGCTGCTCCAGCACAGTGTCTCAGCTGCAGAAGGTCTCCTGCAGCTGGGGTACAATGGCCAGCACGGGAGGTTTTTCTTTGCCCTGCCCACATGGCCAGTTAAGCAGCACCAAAGCCATGAGAGTTCACAGATGCCCTGCTGCTGCCTCCACATTTCTTGAAGCAAATAACCCTTTACAATATCACAAATCGTTGCTGTTACAGGGAGGCTGGGGCTTCAAGCAGGGCAAAAGCAGCAGGAGCAGATGAACTCTAAAGAAATAAAGCTCATGTTGTTTTTTTTTCAAATAGCCACAGTAATATAAAATGGAAGAAAATACACAACGTGACACAAGATAGCAATTGAATAGCCATGTTCTCCTAAGAATCCCCAGTGCAGTCCTTCCTTTACTTTCACTCAGTAAAGCATTCATTGGGGTCATCCAAACTCCAGTCTGCCACAGCAGCCTCCTCTAGATACGGAGAAGAGGGAGGCTGCAGCTCTGTGGCCCCCTGCTCTCCTAAACCACTCCACCAAGGGAGTCAGAAGGAGATGGCTCCAACCCCTGACAGTAGCTCAGGGCTGAAGTGACTCCCTCAGTGTGCCGGGTGTGTGACATTACTTGGATAGGTGTGATGCACCCATATTACCCACCTGAAACTTGCAAAATGCAGAAAGAAGGGCTGTACACGTGGATTTTAGACCTGAAGCACACCTAGCAAGAAATGTTACCTGCCTAGACATTTAAATCCCCTTATCTCACCATTTCCTTCCTTTTTCTCTGCTTTAAAACCCTTCTCCTGCCCTGTGTTTCTGCTCAGCTACTGCTCACCTTGGTGTAAGATCTTCCTCCTCCACAATCCCAGGAAATTGCCTCTGCACTACTGCTCCTCTGTGGCATTTCCAACTGCCTAAAAATCTTATTACCCAATTCTGTAATTATTTACATCCCACCACAACTCCTGGATCCATTGGTCCCTACGAGGTAGCCAAAGCAAACAGAGGAGGGGGTGTACAGCACAGGAGTGGGAGCTGAACAAATGCACATCCCAATCCATGAACATGCAAGTATTTCTGCAGTTTAGGGTCTGTGAGTGGAAAGTCCTTAGGGCAGGCGCCCTCCTCTTGCCCCAGGCAGCACTCTATCAGCACAGGGTTATTTTTGGGTGCTATTTTGTACCTAGGTCACCAACCCTGAGGAAGCTTTTTCTGCTATATGCACCAGCAGGATAAATAAACTAAACAGACTCAATTTTCCCTAATATAAGTGAGCCTCTAACTTGAAAGTAAATTGCTGTTATTTTTCCTAAAGTTTCTGCCAAATACACTAACCAGTCTATAAATTAAAGACAAACGTCTGTTTTAATCTTTCCATATCATTTAGCACTCAAGAGAGCAGAAGAGCATTAGCAAACCTCGCAGAAACATTACAAAGGCTCATCTCCTTTTCCTGCAACACTTCTATATTTAATTGCAAAACCAGATTCCTATAGATTAAATTTCTGTGCCCTCCATATCCTTTCAAAGCACTATTTTATTAATCATCACATTAAAGCTGCTTCTGAGCTAAGCGTCGCTGCTCTGAGCTACTCAACAGCTGGCTGATTTTGAGGAGGAAAGGTTAATGCCTTCCCAAGCACAACTGCGTGTGGTCCCACGACCTCCGAAGCCTCCGTCCTCGCCAGAGGAGGTGCTCCTAAAGCCTCTCCTCCCAAGGGACACAGCAGCCAACAGCATTTGAGTTTTAATAAATCCCTTCCACTCCTCTCCGGGTCAAGTTCTTAAAAACACCTAATTTAGAAGTCTTTTAGGAAAGCGGAATTAAAGGGAAATGAAGCAGCCGTCAGTGCAGCAAAGGTAACGCAGCACTTGGCTATTCCCAGTTACTCATTTACTGCACCAGCCAGGACAATTACCGAGCTCGTTTTGTTTTCACATATCTCCGTAGAGCAACGAAGGCAGCGGAACACCAGACGTGGAAAACGAGCCCGGACTCTCCGCAGCAACTTCAGTTTTCCGGTGTGGCCGGAGAGCTCCGGTTTGGCAGAGGCCACGGCATTGCCAGCACCTGGGGGCTGCGGCCACCGCCACACCGGGCTGCCCACCGGGCAGCGCTCCGGCTTGCCCGTTCCCTCTTCCCTCTGTTTGTTTTGTCCTTTTTAAAATTCTTTTTTTCTCAAATTTTCCATTTTCCCTTTCTTTTTCCTTTTCGCTTCCCGTTTTTGCTTTTTTCTCTTTTATTTCCTTTTTTCTGGTTTTCTTTTGCCTTTCTTTTTTTTAACTTCCTCCCCACGCCCTTTTTTATTAGCCTTTCCTTCTTTTACCTTTTT
>VXBC01001842.1:1187651-1235270 GCA_013399945.1 Ploceus nigricollis | reverse complement strand
CGGCACCGGCACCTGCCCGGCCCGGGCCGGACCCACCCGTGCCCGGGACACGCCGGTCCCTGCAGCGCCGAGAGCCCTCAGCGCCGAGCGTGGGAAACAGAAATCATCAGGGGCTGGGAGCATGTTACCACTCAATCCGCAGTTCTCAGGAGTCCGACAAAATAAGTGAATAAATTAGCCAGTTAACTGTTGCTCGAGGAAACGCTGGCCACGGGGAAAGGGGGCTCTGATTTCGCACAGGAGCGGCTGCAGCGACGTTTCAATAGGAAGTCGATCCAGTCGAACTTCCCAGCCCTGGGCTGCCAAGAAATTCTGTGACCCTGCACAGGCAAAGCTCCACCTGAACTAAAGGCAGGAATTTTGGACAGTCTCAATATAAAGAGGATCAAATCTAGAGCCAGCCACCCTTCCTTAGAGTTCGTGTAGGACACTTTAATTTACTTCCAAAATGGGTTAGAGCCATTTTAATTTTCAAAAAGGATCCATACAAGACATTAATGTAATCCAGTGAACCTGTTTTGATTTTCCTGCAGAGCCAAAGCATGATCAAGCCTCTACTCTTGAATAAAACCACAAACTTCTGTGAGTGGCAGAAAAGGAAAGCAAGAGTTCAGAGAAGACAGATGGCTTCTCAAAGGAGGATGAAGCCTGAGGAAATCACAGAATGTCTAGGGTTTGAAGGGTTCTTAAAGATCACCTGATTCCAACTGCCCTGCTTTGGGCAGCCACCTTTCACTAGGCTGCTCAAAGCCCTGTCCAACCTGACCTTGAACACTTCCACGAATGGGGCATCCACACTGCTTCTCCGGGCAACCTGTTCCAGTGCCTCACCACCCTCAGAGTAAAGAATTTCTTCCCAGTAAATCTAAACCTGCTGTCTTTCCGTTTGAAGCTATTTCCCTTTGTCCTGTCATTACATGCTCTTGTAGTGCTCCCTTTAAGCTCCCTTCAGGTGCTGGAAGGCTGCAATTAGGTCACCCCTAAGCACCTTTTCCAAGCCGAACAATCCCAATTCCATGGGTAGCTCCCCAGGATATCCCATTCCTGGAATATTTGGAAGCTCTCCTCCACTCCCTTCTTTTTACACTCTACAGCTACCAGGGAACAGGTTCAGCCAGATTCTCCCATCATGAGGGCCAGTGAAAAATCTGAAATAAGTATCTTACATTTGTTGCAGCACTGATGAAGAGTCACTAATTCCCTGAGGACCAAGCCCTGTTGCCTGCTCACAGGCACCTCCGTGCCCTCCCCACACACATGTGCACACCTGGCAAGAGCTAAACAAGTTTCTTGGGCCAGCTGCTACTGCCACTTGCCACTGCTGAACACTCCTTGGGGAAATCCTGCCTCTGCACTGGAAAGAACCACAGGATAAAACCAGTAAAAGGTGTTTTTTTCAAGGACTGACACACTAAAATCACCAAGCACTGCTAAGAAGCACTTTCAGGAATGTTCAGTGCTAATCTCTGTCTGTTCCTATTTTAGTCATGGCAATTTTCAACATTCTCCTGCTTGTCAAGAGAATCCTTCCAAGAGCAGGAGCCCTTCTTCAGCAAGGCTGTGTGCATTTCAGAACCAGTGTCTTCATCTAAGTCTTACTCCACACTACTTTATGGCCTTCCAAGAAAACTATCACAAACAAATTAGGAAAGTTTTCTAAAAGCCCTAATTAAAACTCTCTCTCATTATGCTGAGTACCTTAGTTCTACAGGGAATAAAAAGGGAGAATAATGAAACTAAGAGTTAAAATTGTTTTCTCCAAGTCCAAATCTCGAGTGCTTTCAGGGCTAGCAAAGGACACTGCAAATTCCACAGACCTGCTGGAATCCTCTCCCTCAAGTTACAGAGGTCCTGGGGAGTGGCAGATGGAGCCATCCAAAGCCTGGCAGACCCACACATTGGACATCCTGAACCACGATTTGAGACTTTTGATGGTCCGTGTGGTGTCACTGACTGGAAATTGCTCCAGGGAATGGAGTCTGGAAATGGATTTAAGAGAGTGAAGAGGGTGACAAAAGGTTCCATGGGACAGAACAGGTATGAGAACAATAGAGGTGTCAAAGATACAAACATGGCCTCCAGAAAGAGGGAAAGAAAGCAGCAGAGCAGGGGTCAGTCAGCAAGAGAAGATGAGAATTTGAAACATCCACAGGTCTGAGCCATCCTGTGAGATGCGGAAAGGATTTATTCTTAATACGATGAATATTAATTGTCACCTACCTCATATCATCATCTTCTTCAGCTGCCAGACATAAACATCTTATAACACAATGTGCAATTTCCACGTACACACACAGCACAAACTGTAAATAACTACCCAGTTTAGCTAATCACATCACTTAATGACCTACAAACCCTAGACTGACTGTAAAACAGACTGTGACACACAGAATATGTCCTCAGACCAAATGAAGAGACAATCTTTCTAGACAATCTTTTTCAAGTTCACTCACAGCTGCAAACTGTAAAATACTTTGCCTTTAAAATGGATTTTTACCTAGTGATATTCAGTGTGTGTAATAACAGTTATCAACATAATACCTGAGCATCACTACAAACAACATTCTTGTTTTAATTCCTTAAAATGGATTTTCAGGCAACAACTCTGTGAGAGACAATACTGCCAAAGTACATTTCCACACCTGCTGTGGGGACTCACACTGTCCTTATGGCTCATTTTCAAGTAGCTGCAACATCCACCACCCTAGCTACGTGTTTGACTAGGAGCTTTATCAATCATGCTGTTCTCTTCCTCTAAGGGAACAGATGTAATCCTAAAGAAAATCCCCCTTTCAGAGTCCTGGTTTGCAGGAAAAGATCACTTTGTCCCACTGGTACCCTTGCACTTGCTTATGTCTTTCTGAGCTGTATCTTTCTTAGGCTGCTCTGTCTACATTAGCTTTTTAACAAAGATGATTTCAGGAACTGGCAAAGAGAAATGGAAGAAAACACAGGACTTGAGAGAAAACAAACAAGTCATCCTTTCAGATTCTGATGTCATCCTCTGTTTTGCTGTTGCACGTCACTGCATGGTCGAGATTACCTTGCAATTACCCTGAACATTCCCAGCACTCGCAGCGTTGCCTTATCCTCTCTCATGGCTCAGTTTATCATGGGACAAGACTGATTAAGGATGTGCTGCTCCTGAAGAGCTTTCAGAGTATAATACTTACACATTTTGAACAGTCATTATTCATACTACAACAGAGAAGTATTTTTTTATAATTTACACCGCTAAAGTAATGGATCCTTTTGGTTTCATTTGGGCCAGGCTAGTGCTTTTGATCTAACAAAAGCTGTTACTTCTGCCTCTGTGAAATGGCACTAATGAGCACATCTGATGATGAAAACAGAGATTTTATGTGAATAAAATATAAGTAATGAAAATAAATAATGAATAAAATAAATAATGAAAATTAACACGTTCAGTGGTACTACTTGTATTTCCATAGCTGCTGAGAAGGTATCACCTCCTCTAAATGAAGGCAGCTGTGTACAAGCTACTGCCAAGACACCAATCTATCTAAAAAGATGTCATCACAAAGCCTGGTCTGGGACTAGGCACCACATTCCTAGCCAAGAGGCCTGAAAGACACAGCCACTGGCCCAATGAAATCACCCCAACAGCGATCACGCAGCAACATGTCCTGGCTGTCCTGTGGAAGACAGGCAGAGCTGCCCAGGGAGATGGACTCTGAGTGGAAAAAACAACAGTGACCTGTACACCCAGCAAACATCCAGAAGTGAGTTTAAATAACAGAGGCAGGAACTGGATTCCATGATTTCTGCATGATGTGCACGGCTGCTGACACAGGCAAAAGTGATGTAGACTGGCAGTACTGCAAAAGACCTGCATACACATTTTAAAATGGAACCTCACCAAATCACCCTATTTAATCTCTGCCAGGGGCTTGTACATGTATGCATTCGAAGCAGATGGTGCAGCAGGGATGTCATGAACCTGAAGACCAGCCCTGGTGTGAAAGGGGAAGAGCACTGCAGAGGAGGCAACTTACCTGAGCAACCAGGGCAGGGCTGTTGGCTTCAAAAGACAGCACAGATGGGCTCCTTTTAAAAAAAAACCCTGTTCCAGTGAACAGCTCTCTTCATTAAACTTCATGTCTTGACAACTAAAGCAGACAAAAAGGTAAACAATATTCTAGGAAGACTATCTTCTGTTGATTTGGCAAGTGCAATGCAGAAGATAATCAACAAACAGGATACTTTCTGAGATGCCCTCCCTAAGACAACGCACCTCCAAATCTCTGAACTTTTATAAACTGCTGTCTATCCTGAAGCCACAAAATAGTTTACCCTGTGCACTGCAAGAAAAACATTAATTGCAAAGAGATATTTTTAATGCCTCTAAATAAACAAATAACCAATTATTTTAATAGAAAAATGCTTCCTTCTCCTAGCAAAAACTAAAAGCAAGCTAATTTAAACGGATTATTTTTCTCGCTCAACACAAAATATAGGTTCTGGTAATTCTTTTCAATATCAAAATGTTGAAAAGTATCTTTTCAGTATCACTTTACTCTTTGACAGTATTAATCATAAAAGTCAATAGGCAGATGTGATCAGTTTTGATTTCTTATTTCCACCACATAATTAAAACAAATGAAAATCAGTATAACCAATGTAAGTGAACGTAAAGACAAGCAGGGTGGCTGAATACACAGACACTGTATCATCCGGCACGTTGCAGAGTCAGAGTGCACCCACAACTTAAAACCATCAAACATGAAACCGTTAAAAGCAGTTACTATGCTGGCTGGATGCTAACATATCACATGAAGTTTATAAGGTATTTTAAAAAGGCAATACAGTAACTTGCACACTGGAGTAAGACTGAAACCAAGCCCTATCCAGTGCTGGAGCTGTGCTCCCACCCTGCTCCAGGGGTACACAAAGCAGTGCCTCCCATAGCTCAGAGGGACTGAGCAGGGGCATTTCCTACGGCCACTTTCAGTCTGTGCTGCTGCAGTCAGTGACCACCCTGGGCTGTGCATGGCCACCTCTGCCAGGACTACTGTCCCTGGGTAAGACACGAGAGCAAACCTGACTGCCCTTCTCTGCTCCGGCCAAATCCAGCCCGCTGAGCCAACCTCCTCGGCAGGGCGCAGCTGAGGCCGGGTGAGAAGCTCCTCTCACACAGCCACCGCTGCCAGAGGAGGTTCCCGAGGTGGCCAGTGGATGCCCAGGTAGTGGCCCAGCTGCACCCACCAGGTGAGGGGCTGGTGACAGCCCAGACCCACCAGCTCTGCCTGCCATGCTCATCTGATCACAGCTCCAGTCTTCACACACTGCTTCACTACAGTTCTTTTCTCTTTACAAGGTATTGTGCCACTTTTAATACCTTCTTACATAAAACTTGTTTTTTTAAATGACGTAAAATCAACACAGCTAAGCATTCCACAAAAATCAAGTATTTACCAAAAAGGACCCTACCAAAAGATTCAGGGAAACATCATGCCTGATACACACAAACAAATAAAGAGGAGAAAACGGAATTACCAGTAATTAATGCTACAGGGCATATTTATGGTTTTGTAGGTGCATAAATGCTGTTATCCTCATTATTTTTTTTTAAATATTTGCTTTAACGATGGAAAATCTATGTAACAAATACTCCATATACTACATGTGCTACAAAATGCTGTAGTGCACACATGGCATACTGTTATCCAACATACTTGAAATCTTGAGTAATTGAGTTCACCCTTCTTACAACTGAGATTAAAACAAAGTCCTGATTCTCATGTACGTGAGGAGCTGCTGGCACCGAACAAACTCACTCCAGTGCAAACAGAAATCACAAAAAGAAAGCTGGTCTAACACTAGGTGTTTCTATTAAAGTGGCTTCAGTGCAATCTTCTCCAGGAAGCAGGACTGAAGTTAAGGTCAGATATTCTGTTTTCTATAATCAAAGGAGGCAATGAGATCCAAAGGAGAAGAAAACCCAAGTAAGTTCTGTGTGTTTCAAATCAAATACTTAAATATTTCATTTAATTGTTGAAAAGTATCCACTTCAGTTCTTGCACAACAATAGGTATCTTTACATGCCTTCATCTGTCTCATTAAGAAAGCAGATTTTGTTTGAAATTATCTAACATGAAAAATACTGCTAAGTCTATTCATAAAACAGTATTCTATATTTTTATTTTTCAAACAGCAAGTGACCACATTTAAAATGCATCATTTGCAAATATAAATTATCAAACTATTAGTTTAATTAAAAATAAAGCAAAAACATAACTTCCCTTAGTATCACAATACATAGAAGGGTATTATAAACCCAAAAAGACTAAGTTAACCATAAGAAAACAGTAACGCCAAAAGTGATGAAACTCATTAAGTCACTTAATGAATAAATCAGTCTAAGAATACAATATCATTCACCATGATTATGTAAAAAAAAAAGCAAAATTTCATTGTACTATACAGATAAAACAATCCAATCCTTCATGCCACATTTTGTAAACCATGATATAAATTACACTCACAGTCAAATGAACAGGAAGAGTAACTCCCAAAATATTTTAAGTTGCTTTTAGGGCAGAAATAAAGGCAGAAATAGAATAATTTAAAATATATCAAGTTTAACCAAAAAAAATTCATTTGGTCAAGCCTGCTATCCAAATAGTTTTGTTCCCTGCAAAACTATTTTTGTCTTTTTGTGAGTTATGAAATTTAAATGTTTCTTTCACATATTAAAGAAGTCATGTGTTGAGCTACATTAAATTCTTTTATACTTTTATCATTTTGGCCTTAAGACCCAAACATCTTCCATGGACCTACACACACACACACACACACACACACACACACACACACACACACACTCTCTCTCTCTCTTCTTGGTATCAGGAAATTCCTCATTTCACAGGAATAATGAAAGACTCACATACTGATTTCTGTCAGAAACATAAGGAATATGCAAATTCATACTTTCCAGGTTCCTGTAAAACCATCTCTCACCTATATATACACACTCCAACTGATGGAATTTAGGCTATGGTCTTTTGTCTGATAATAAAGGGACGGAATAGATGTAGGATAAAGAAATACTGTATAATGATTGAAATAAACCTATTATCCTAAATTTATCTATACAAATTATCATTTTTTATTAACTGAAATACAAAGAAGGCATATGGACTCCAGGAAAATAGCACTATATCAGAAATTCACTGTAACAGTGTTTCACTATATATATCATCAGGTTTTTCATAAGACAATTTCTTCTGTACACTAAATTTTGTACTAATTTCTCTGTCTTCAAATCCACTACATTTTCAGATCCAATTCAGCACTATATAGTATGCCTTCAAAATAAAAGGAAGTCACTTGCTTTATTGAATACCAAGTTCCCTTCCGACAGTATTTAAAGAAAGACAAGACTACACAGACAAAGTCCAGTATAATTCATTTCTGACAATGAAAATTTCAACCCCTCATACTGTTGCAAAATTCCTCCTACTGAAATGTCTACAATAATTATAATAATAATTATAATAATAAAAAGCATACATTACATATAAAAGATACCAGTGTACTAAAAGTGACAGAAGTGGACTAGCAAATCCTTCAAAGCACATATTATATAAATGACTAGCATTTAAAAACATTTCTTTTTCTATAAAATGTAGGTCATATACATTTATAAATTGGGGGGGGGAGGTTCTAAAGCAGTGATGACTGTTCAAATTGATATGCTGCTCTGTACAGTCTAATACCTATTCAATTCAAACTATAAGTTTGACATCTAGTTTATCAGAATAAACCCATCTCATCATCTCATAGCTCATAATTTCAAAAATATGCAACTCAAAGGAAGAGGTGACTCAAAAGTTCACTGTTTATCTGCATATGAAATAAGAAGAGAACTATTCCTTTCTATGGGTGGCCCAAGTCTCATCAGTTCAATATCAGGACTTAAAGACTCCAAATTTATGTAGAGGAACTGGCAGGAATCAGCACAGAAGCAGAATAGTATCTCTGATCCTTTAGAGACACAGCTATTCAACCCCAGCAGTCTTCCTTGTCTCGCAGAAGTGCAGCCAAGCCATTCATGTCTCACTCAAAGTGAAGTGAAGCCATAGATCTAAAGACTGTCCTCTCTGTGACTGAAATTGTGCTCTGTAAACAATGGTATATATTCCAGCAGGAGGACATCTGAATTTATTTATAAAAAAATGATTAAGAATATTCATTAACTCAAACAAGGCTATTAACTCCCAAAGGTATTTTTGGAACTTATCCTTATGCTACTTGTCAAGTTAGCACTGTCATGTATTATTGCTTACAAACAGTACATCATCATATGCCTTCCAACAGAGCAGTACTGTGATCAGTTCATATTTACAGGCTTTTCTGTTTGTTTTTAAACAAGCTATAAAAACATTACATACTTTACAGACAATACAAATACTCAAGTTGAACAAATGGAATGCATAACAATAAGAAACGTCATAAAGGAAGACTGACATAAGTCCTTGATTGTCAAGACACATTTATATTTATATATAAACTCTAGCTGTGCAGAATCAAAGATTCAATCATAGGTACATCCTTATTTGATAAATCATATTTACAGCATGATATTGCATAAAAAAATAAAATAATGTTGTTTACACAATATTACCTTTCCATCCATTGGATTAAGGAAAGCAAGAAACAACTCTTAGAAATGTTTGCTTGCCTCAGTTTGTGTTTCCTACCAAAAGACGTAATTTTAAAAAGGAAACAGAAGGTTTTGTATGTTGAGTAGAGCAAAAGCGACTACAAATTTATTTCCCTGACACAAAGCAAACTGAACTTGAACAGAAGTTAAAATTTCAAATTAAAGACATGTCTTTTCATTAGCAGTAATACTTTCTTAGTGCTTGTCCTTTGCAAAGTGAGTTTCAGCTAAATGCATTACATGCCTAACATAAACATGCATTACCCTAAGTCCAATGAACTTTCAAAGTTACAAGGCTTCATTTTAGTAAGACATTTAATTCTAGGAAACTGTAAAATTATTCATTTGCTTCAGTACCAACCATGTAATTTGAAAGTTCACATGTGTACTGGTACCAACAGCATAAACATATTTCTGCCTGTTAACATTTCCAAATGGATTCCCAGGAGTATTAGGATTTTCCCTGTGATTTGTAATGGTATTAAAACAAGCAAACAAAGAATAAAAATCAAAGCTCTCAAAGCCAAGAAAATTTAGTTAGCAAATATACATACATAATGTAATCCAATGCTGCAAAATTCAGAGTTAATTCATCCAAATATTCTGGTTAATTTCAAATAGTTACTAGATATGATACAAATTCTATAAAAATATCCTGATCAAGCATGGAATATAACCTATCTGTTCAGGTGGAAAGTTTTCATCGGAGAACACGAATACTTCGGAATAAACTCCAAAAGTTACAGTAGAACCCCAATAATTTGCAGCAATGCCTTAGAAACCCTTTACAAATTACAATTTTGAAAATAGTGAAGAAGCAGGCAACAAAAGCAAGGATATCACATCACAAAAAGTACTTTGTTAATTTATTTTGACAACTGCAATTTAGTTTTCAATACTCCTTCTACCTCCTAGTATACTAATAGAGAGGCTGTAGTATACTTGGGTGAAGTAGTACAGCATTATTGTGTGAGACCTTGCTACAGTACTTTTTAGACCATTGCAGAGAGGTGGGAAAGGACCATGAGGGATGTAGAAACCTGTCAGATGCTCTGTTTAGAGGTCAGCGAATTAGCAAGATTTTACTGTACTTCTCAATTAACAATGAAAATCTCCCATCATCCAAAAAAACCAACAAGTACAATATAAAAATAATACAAGTGTTATTTCACACGAATACTTTGTTGTCCTATTTTTTTCTTGAAACACAGTTTTCCTAAAGACAACACTAGGAGACACAAGATCATAAACATGGTTCTTTTATCATCCAATTTAAATTGTTTATGTTGTTATTCGTAAACCAACATACAGTAATACACATGGTTAATCCTTCTCCCCAAAACTTGTCATTTATGATTAATTCATCCTCAAATCAAATGAAGAAAATGTAAATGCCTATTAGTATACCATTACAAGCTGATTCCTTCATTGTCTGTTATATTAATGGCAAAACATATCAAGAGATTCATGCTAAAAGGGACACTGTCAAGTAATTTAGGACCAAAATATGGCCTATTAATAAGTGCATGTGTATATATATATATGTATTTTGTATATATATATATATATATATGTAGAGAGAGAGAGAGAGCTTGGTAAAAAATGTCATCAATTTCTTCTTTTTCAGAATTATCATTGCGCTATCACTAGTAGATATCCCCAAAAATTCCACCTTACACACACACACATCTCTGGTGCTCACATGACCTTTTAGTAAGAATGGCTGCTGTTAGCTCAGGGGAATCTCCACGCTCATCCCAGCCTTATACTGACACCACAAGAACAGAACAGACAACCAAAGCTGCTTTTTTCCACACATACACAGAAAACTGACAAAAATGACCAGATCAACATGAAGAGTGTGCATCTGCAGCAGATTAAAAGCAGCAAAATGTGAGCAGTGAAAAACGTTATTAAATAATGCCATTATTAAACAAGCAAGAGCTTTTTACACAGCTAAACCTCCCAGAACTACATAAACACTTATTCCAGGATAAAAGGGGATGTACTCAGGAAATCACAGCAGTACATTTGGCTAACTCCTCCAGTGCAGAAAGCTTCAAGCATCAGCAGATCAACTACTCACACCACTGCTTTAATTGTACACGTGGAAGAACCCTACAAGACAGTCCCTGTGGCTTAGGGGACTTCACAGCCTGTCCTAAGGCACAGAGTGCAGCTGGAATGGCTCAGCAGCAGGCTAGGGAACGAGCTGTGATGTAAGAACAGCAGTTCCTCTGGTGATCCCCATCTGGCTGCAGGGAAGAGCAGGTTCCTTCAGTCTGTACAGCAGCCTGCTCCCTCACACACCCTCGGAGTGATTCCCAAGTGTGACAATGGCATGGGAGAGCCACTCCCTCTGAGTCCTCAATCACCTTCTCACACCAGAGTGTCAATGCAGCAACTTTTTTTAAATAAAGCTGAGTCAGTCCCCTCAGGGAGAAGGAGGCTTCATTCCTCTTACCTCCCTATGGGCCCACAGCAGTACAGTAACACAGTAATAACCCAGCCTTTTTTTTTTCTTTTGTTCCTTGCTATATTTAACAAATAGCACAATTGCCATCTCCTTGCAACATCAGGGCATAGGAACAAAAGTGCCAAAACAGTATTATTCAGGCACCACAAGCTAGGATGTCATGGAAATGGACACTGAAAACAAAGTATGCCTTACAAGAGGTGGTTTCCTGGGATATAGGGACCCTTTATGTTATTTCTGTGCAAAACACAATGGAAAGTCAAAAAACCAAACTGACCATAAAGGAAAAAAACCAGAGAGACCATGAATCAGTTTAAAAATATTCTTTCAAAGAAATTTCTTTACATGTATCATTAATAATCCATAAGGAATTTACTCTTCTCCCTTGATGCTCACTCTTTTCAAGTCATGGCCAAATATTCAGACAAAATTACTGGTAAGTCATAGCATGCTGAAATGCCTTACTGTATTACACACAGGGTCAACAAATCAAAAGAGCCTGCTTTCTTGTACAAAAGTATTAAGAAATTAGTTTATATAAACTGTATTCTTGCCAATAGAAGAAGCAGGCTATGGATAATAAATGCCCTTTCTCCCTCAACTGTACCAAGTGAAGTTAGTGCTGTAGTAGTGCTCCCATAAGGGAAAAGACAAAGTGGGATCAGTTTCCTGGTAACCAAAATTCAGAAAAATATTGCTACTGCTTTGGTAAGAGGTGGGAACCTGTTCTAGGTCCTGCTCAAGTCCTTTCTTAAAAGACAGGATGTATTTTAGCCCCTTGAGATGCAGCCTCTTCTCCTATCTGATGGCTTTATCTGAGAGACACTAGCTAGCAACAGTGCTGTAAAAACCTGGATGAAATCCTATTTTAAAAACCACCATATACACACCTACCTATATGTGTATGTGTGTGTGTGTCTGTGTGTGTGTGTGTTTTTCCCTGGTTAATCAGCCTACATGAGGCTTAAACTGCCTTGAACTACCAGACAGTGTCCCTTTAGGGAAGGTGCAATAGAATGAACATACAGTTCAAAAATCTGAAACTTGTTAACTTAAACTACACAATAGTTAGGCTACTCAAATCTTACCACCTTAAAAATGCACACAGAACTACTTATCGTACCATACTGTATACTTCAAGACAAAGTACTATTCAAAAAAACATATTCATGGTACAGGGATAAACTTTGCAGTTTATTTATACTGTGAAATGCAATAAAAACTTCTGATCACTCTCCTAGGCTGGAAAAAGAAATCCCGTTCACTAGCAACATTCACCAGTTTGGGTTGGTAAAATTGTAGTGACTTTTACTAAGCAAACTCTAAAAAATAGGAAATTTGAATGCCCACTTCTTCAACTTTCAGGGATACTTCAATAAATTTAATTGAATTGTCAAAATTCTAGACAGAGAATTAAACCAGTTTTTATATAAGCTAAAAATACCCAATCTCAAGTATACGGAAAAGAATTACTGGAGCTGCTGTATGAGATGAAAATGATGCAACCGTATCAAACCTAAACATCTAAAAATGGTTTTATTTTTTGAGAAATCAAAAACTATAAAGTTGGCTAAGTGCTCTATGTTAATCGTTATGAGTATGTAGGGTAAGGTACAATTAAGCTTTTAAATCTTGGAATACACTGTTTGTGTAAGCATTTTGCAATTGGGAATGTCATCTACAGAGTATTTTAACTAAAACTTCAAAATCTTGGTTTCTGCATATGAAAAAGTCATTAAAAAGTTACATCTAGATTCAGCTGTACAAAGAAATACACATTACTTCTGGAATGAAGTAAAGGCTTTAGCAGTTAGGCATTTTGCTTAAAAAAGTGTTTAAAGTACTTTAAATTAATTAGACTTTTAAATAGTAGAGTTAGTCTATCAGAATTCACTTGCTTTCCCTCCAAACACAACTCAAGGTAATGCAAAGCAGAAATAAAGGGCATATGGTCTAAAATTATTTTTGAGAGAGACTGAAGATTTTTCTAGAAAATGCTTACTTTTAAAGCATATTTGTTTGACTTCCAAAACTTACTCGTTTATTCTGTGTGTTTAGTACACGTTGATTCCCTGCTGAAGAGCAACAACTATGCTGACAAGCTTAGAAATGACAATGTGAATAGTATCAGACAAAAAACTGTCCTCCCAAAGCATACAAGGAAACCAGCAAGGAAACAATCATGGGGGAAAGTCTTACCTGGGGATTTTGTTTATTTCAAAATTTCATAGAAGGTAAAATATTTTCTGGATTCAAACAAGTGAATAATAAACTGCCTTTGACAGGGGCACCAACATCAGGCAGTTCAATGACTGATGGCTAATGAAAAAAATTTTTTAAAAAAGAAAAAAAGAAAAAAAAAAAAAGAAAAAAGAAGCAGTTATTGGTCTTGCTAATATCAGCTTACTTCTGTTTTAACATAGCGCTCTTAAAAGCTGTACAGAACTCCATCTTATACAGAGCAACCCCCCTTTGACAAATGTGTTCTAAAGTGCCAGTATTATTTACAAAGATTTCTTAGCCAAAAGTCTGGCCCGTTGTGGCATCAGGTGAAGAAGTCATCCCAGCTCTGCTATCATTTACATTCACCAAGGGAAATTCTGGGAAATCAGCACTTGTCCCTGGTCCCCGAAGGTTCACCTGTCCATTGGCAGTGCTAAACTGAGAGGATATTCCAGCTCTTGCCCCATGGTACTGAGCTCTAAAGGGCTGCTCAAAGGAGCTAATTTGATATGCTTGATGAACAGACTGTGCCTCTGCTTTCTTCTGAGAAGTTACTTGATCCAAGAAGTCCTGTGTAGAGGAGGAAGAAGAATGATTTGCCTCATCACCTGAAAAGGGAAAAGGGTGCTGAGAATCACCAACCATTAGTCCAAAATGAGACTTGTCTGGAGTTGTTCTTAATGGAGAATTCATTCCCGACCGAAAGCTATTGACGGGTATAGATGTGTAGACCTTCTCCATGGAAGGAAATGCTGGCTGGGTTGTAAGTGTCTGGTTATCAGTCACAAAATTAAGGCTTGGGTTGTTCAAATAGGCATCATTTTGGCTAGTTCTGTCCAAAGCTTGTTGTAAAAACTTTGAATATTCTTGTAACATACTAGCTTTATCTGATGAGGAAGCTTGAGAGCTTGTTCCAACCGTCTCAGATGGGGTCACCTCAGATACTTCAGCGGAATTGATGGATATACTAGAGGTCACTTCTGTGTCAGCCACACTGAAAGAGATCTCATGCTGTCCATTAGCCTTGTGTGAATAATGATCTAACAGAGTCTGCAGTACCTCATCTGGAATGACATTTTTGTCATGGTTACCTTTAATTTCAACATTCAGTGCCTGTGTGTCTAGTATTGAGGCTGTAGCAGTTTCATCAATGACACTGGCCACAGCTGCCTGCGTTACTGAAGGTTGAGATGCTATGGTACTTACATTCAAGGCATATTCTCGACTGTTGTTACTAGCTGCTTGTAGATACCTCTTTTTCTTCAAAAACTGCATTGCATCATCATAATTAGTGCTGCTGTGTACAGGTTTACTGGGCCCTTCCTGTAATGTGTCAACTTGATCAATGTCAGCATTACCTTCAGAGTCCAGTAAACTTTGCTTATCCACAAGATCGAAGGCATACTTCGAAACCTTGCTGTCTTCATATGTAGATAAAGGTGAAATGGTTTGACTTTGCTCAAGTGGCTGCTTTAGACTCCTCTTGTTGACCTTTTTGAGAACAAGCTTCGGTGGGTGTATTTCTCCAGAATTTGCTTCCTCTAAGTGCGATCCACCGACTGAAGAATGTGGCATCTCAACAGCATATTCCGCTACCATATATTCATCTTTTACTTTAGTACTAGAAGAGTACAAAGGCAAATAGTCATTTTTGTCCTTCTTGTGTTCTGATTTATCGGTACTTTCCTTATCCCCAGATTTTGTTTTCTCTGTTTTCTGCCTTTTCTTCTTTGGCAAGGAGCTGTCTTTCAGAGGCGTAGAGAAACCAGAATCTTCCTCCGATGGCAAAAAGCCAACTTTGGTGGCACTTCTGTTGGGTTTCTTCTCGCGGTTCTCATGGCACATACGTTTGTGTTTCAGCACACGATCGGTCCTGGAGAAATACTGGAAAAGATTATGGTGGTGGTTGTTATTATTATTATTATTATGCAAAAATAAAGATCTTAGCAGAAGGAAAAGAAACCTTTCATTCTAAAGAATTTACTTGATGATTCACCCACTTTACCAGTTTCTAATGAAATGTCAAACAAGAGTATACAGTCAATAAAATCAATCACAGCCAGCTGTGACTCTGATCCACCTGATCCACTCTGATCCACCAAGATAGCCCATCTTGACTGAAAAAACATTCATTATATATTTATTTGTATAAAATGGAGAAAGCCCCATCTGAAATACTGGGGAACTGACTGGTGTTTTGGCTTTCAAGCACAGAAGATTTCACTAAGTCATCTTACCTGCAAACAATATTCACACTGGTAAGGCTTCTCTCCACTGTGAGTTCTTTTGTGCCTTTCCATGTGATACTTCTGAATAAACCTCATACCACATTCATCACAACGAAATGGCTTTTCACCTGATAAAAAACACACAGCAATATTAATCTAAAAGAATAAATCAACATTTTTCCATAAAATTACCAGGTCAAATACTACATTCTCTATTAGAAGCAGTAAGAGGATTTAGTCTATTGCTATTGAAAAACAACATAGGGCTTGCTTACATCACTATTTTTTCAATACTCAGTTGCTGATGCCTCAAATTATTTTAAGCTTTTATGCTAAAAAAAACTCCACCTTTAAAACTAAATCCTTACTCCTCTTTCTAATGCAGGTGCAGGTATGTCTTACACCTAACAAATTAAGAACAGCAAAGATGGTCTTCCTGAATTGTTGCTACAGTATGCTTTTTTTAGGGCAGACAACTGTACAAAAATACCTCAATCCTCTCACCAAGTCATTAACTCAAACCCATCCCTACTAGGAGAGAATTAATGCATTTCCAAACTTCGAATATAACATTTTGGTGGGTGCTTTCTATTTTTCCGTATTTTTTCCCTTATTTGCATGTGGAATTGAGAGAACTGCTTTGAAAAAATCCTACTATTTTGGTTGAAACCAAATTTTTTTTTTAAGAACTAATTTTAGAATTTTTTTAAAATTAAGTCAAAACCCAAGAAATCTCTGTAGCAGAACCAGCATTTGCAAACTGACAGGTTTCTAATTTTGATTGCTTTGTTAGCTTGTTTTGGTTTCTGGTTTTTTTCTTTATTTTCAGGAAATACTCGTTCAGACAATATGCACTGCCCTGAATTCATCTTCAGTTCTCCCCCTTATTTTTCCTCACAAAGAAACCCTGTAACAATACTTTCTGAGCAGGGAGTAACTATTTTTACTTCTTTTAACTTTTGCCTTACATCTCCCCTCTGATATTTTTTCCTAGGTTTCTCTGACAAAATCTAAAAATTTCAAATGCATTGAAAAGTTAGTTCTGCTTTTACAGAAGTTCACTATTATTTACTAGAACTCACCCTGAACAACAGAGATCTCTCCTCTTAGTATTTACTATGAAATCTTCTGGACTGACATAGAGGTCAGGGATTGTCTTGGCAGCATCTGTCAAGACCCTCTTTGTTCTGGGTACTGCACTACACTGATTTTTGGGATATGAACTATTTATGTCTTGTTTCCAGAAATATGCAGACTATTGCTATTTTCTGAAGTAGTTTTATTCTTACTAATTATATTATGAACTGTTGAATTACCAACAATTAGTTGTTCAAGTTTAAAACTTTAAATTAATAGATTTTATTATTTAAAATGTTGACAGAGTTTGTATTTTCCATTTAGAGTAGAGAAATTTATCCACATCCTTCTACAAATGGGAATACAGAACCTGAAAATAAGGTTCCAGTATTTATAGAGACTAGAATGGAAAATATCTGTATCATCCACACATGTGCTCCTAGTCAGATCACTAATGCCCAGAGTTTCAACTTCTTTAATTCCAAGCAATTTCTAAATCTCTCTCTTTGTAAGCCTCTGTCCTATTTCGAATTATTAATTCTTACCTCTCCATGTGGCTTCTCAGCCAATCCCTTTCTCGGATGAAATTATTCCAATTTATTCTCTCCTAAATCAAATTATCTCCTCTCCTCAGATCTCTCAGCTTCCATCAGTTCTTCTTCTACAGGCTCACAACCCCAGCATTCTACATCTCTTCCTTCACTTGACTTAGAGAACTTTACCATTTCTTGCTTATTAATAAGCACCATAAAATTTTGCACTTTTTTCAACATCCCTTGTAAGTTATAAACACCTATCATATCATTCCCTCTCATCCTGCCTATAAGCAAATCCTCCTCTCTGGCCTATTTCTTCACTTTCAAACTCCAGGTTCATTCATCATGTTCTCTTTATTTGTTAGGCACCCTCAAAATTACGGTGCCTAACTCCCAACAAGCCTGTTCAGCCTTTCTGAATCAAATTCCAATCCTTGCCTTCCATTTTCAGGATGCTGAGACAGGACATTTAGAGCTCATTGTTCTTGTTTGATACATGGGAACTCTTCCACTCCTAGAGACTTAGTCCTTGCTACTTACTGTTTTCTTTCCCTTTGCTTCACTATTCTACTTTGTGTTTTTTTAAATTGAGCCTTCAAACAACTCTCCTTACATTGTTTCAAAGCTTGCTTTCATACTACCTTAGATTTATTTTAGAGAATAGAGCGGCTGTTTAGGTTGAAAACTATCCTGAGCTTTAAAGCAAGAGAGCTGAGTCCTGTTCTGGCCTTGAACAGCCCTCTAAGGAGCCATCCTGCAATCCCAGGAAATGCAGAATGCTTCATTAACACACTTACCTGCAGCCTTACACTCATTTCTGTAAGTGAATGCACACTGAGTTCCTCAACATTTTCCTACTCAAGCTGACTATTTGCTGGCAGAAGACTTCACAGCTACCTATTCCCATTTCAAGGCTTAAACAGGGCCAAAGAGGGGTCTGTGGTTCTTAGGTGGATTACAGTCACCAGCTATTTTGGAAACTTTCAGGACACATACAAATGCACTGCTGGCCATGCCTTAACAGGGAGAAGAATTTGGGGACACTGCCCTGAGGTTAACTCAGCACAGTACAGAAAATAGTATTTTTCAGTAGAATTCCAGAACACTCTGAAAGTAAGATTAAGAAAACCTTTGTGAAACTGACACCATATTTAATTTTGGCTTTAATCTTCATATGGAAGATAATTTTAGAAAAAGATTAAAAATTAATATGAAGACAGGCTTCCAATAATAATTTCATCCTAGCAGAAGCCTAAAACTTCATATGCCTTCCGCAATTTTGTTGTACTTTTCAGACAGGATCTATTGCAAATGGAGGAGACCATTAATAACAGCCTTTTGATAATGCAGGGAGAATCCAGGACACATTTTTCTGAAATGTCTTGGTCAGTGGGAAAGAATGAGATGTATAAAAAACCCTCAAAACTTAAAAATACAATACAACAATTAATGCATTATTTATGAAAACAGCTCATGTGTTGTGTCTATGTTTGCAATCTATTAAAACCAAGCAATAGAACTACTCATCCACTGTAGTACAAATATTATGTGTATGAAGGCTGTAACAATCATAATGCCAAGCATTTTAAAGTTTAAACAGACAAAAAACAAATTATAAAATACTAAAGAAGGCTATAAAAAATCAGCATGACTAAATAAGAAGGCACTTGAATTGTTAGCCCCAATGGTGCTTTATTTTTTTTAATGTAATCTTAGTTTTTGTGTTTAAAATGGAAAGTAGGGTGGCTTACACAATTAGGACACATGAACGCATGAGTGGGTAAGGTATATAGAAACATCTCTAAGCAAAAAGTAAGCAGACATATTTGAAAGAAAAAGAAAAAAAAAGAACATTCAGCATCTTCTCCAACCTCGTAAACTGAAAATATGTGTGTACCAGTGACTCTTCCCTCTCTTACAACTAAAATAGCAATTTTCTGTATCATTAGGGACAAGTTTAGCAGCAGGGTTCCAACACTGCTGCCCTCCTCTACACACAATTATAAGCAAATTTTGTATTAATGCAAGGTCTGCTTTTAGATGCAACTGTTTAATTATTTACACAGAATAACGCTGTTCATTGATTGCTTCCTAACTCCCTCACAACATTTCCTTTGAAGGAGTGGTTCAGAGAACTAAAGTCAAATCAGACTGGAAATAGCTGGGGCACCTGTAAATTGGGGGCTTGTAACAGGCATAAAATGGGGCTTCTACAATCTCTCTTTGATTGGTTTAAAATAAACTAGAAAATTTGATGAAAATCTTTGAAAGAGTAAGAGATTTCCTGTTCCACATCAGCATTTTGAACACTGTCCAAAAGCTGGTGCTAAAAGTGGTCATTCATGGAGATAAAAATGCAAAAGAAAAAAGTATTGAATAAAGAAACTTTTTTTTAAGGGTATGAATAATACAAACAGATCTTTACTTTCATCAAAGTAAAGCACAGATCCACTGCTCACCTTCTCATTAGAGAATCAAGTTGAAAATTCAGGTTTTCTGGATGGGTTTAGTTATGCAGCCCTGAACAACAGAGCGACTACACAAACAGCTAAGGGCCAGTAGAGAGGTGTCATAGAGAGGTGAAAGCACAGACAGGTATGCAGAGTGCCAATTAGCTATACTATAACTGGGTGAAGGCAAAAATTAAACACTAGTTAAATTCTTGTTAACTAAATGGCCTTCAGAAAAAATTTTGTCACTCCTGGAAGCTGAGTTTTACATGTTTTCTCCTAATCATTACTAGCTGTCACCTAGGAAAACATCCATGATTCAACAATTTAAACACAAGCACCATCTTCTATTTTTAAGAAACAACCGAACTATGGTTCAGGATGCTGAGGAAAGGAGGAAACACAGTTATCTAAAAAAAGTCAGATAACAATATGGTTAATTAGTTAAATGGTACCTTTTTCTCTGCTAAACAAAGACTAGCATATGTAAGAGCTGGCATAAAAACCTACAATCCCACCACATCCACCCCCCTCCCTCCAAAGCTTACAATCGACACAGATTTCTCATTAGAGCTAGAAGCTAAATTTTAAAAGATAATTAAATCAATTTATAAAATATTTGCAGTCAAGTGTTAATTAACTATATTGCCCAGACTCTCATTTTCAAAGCCACGTACAGGGAATAATCCTCATTTGAAAAAAAAAAAAAGAAATATCTTCTAAAAAATGTGAAGACTGCACTTTAATTTTTGCCTTTTGGGGGGGGGGGCTAGAGGGCAGATAGATGGACGAGACTGAATGAGCATTCTTTTCAAGAATAAGTATCTACACAAAGTGGAGGCAGCATGGTTCACCAATTCAGAGCCAGAGGAAAGACTAGGAGCAGAACAAAGACACTGGACAGAAGAATGGAAGACTCTTCTGTGGCTGACTGGCTGAAGGAAACCTACTTAGTCTGGACTCATGGCAACCTAGGATACAAAAATCCCATAAACAACAGGGCATTTGTGCATGTAACTCCCTGTACACTGCTCTGAAAATTCATTTTGCAGAGTTTTTTCTCCCTCTCAACCCTTACACATGCACACACTGCACTGCGTGTTAGTAGCTTTCATATCCATTTAAATGCTACAGCCAAGAAACACTGTGCACATTCACCAGCTCTGCTTTTCTGAAAAAGAGGCTGAGAAATTGGCATCCAGTCCAAAAGGGACCATATTACAAAATATTTAAAGAGGGATTGAAAGGCCATGCACCAAAATGCCAAAAACCCAATGAAACCAAACCTGTTAAAGAATGTGGTTCTGTGTGGTGCAACAAGATAAAAAAAATAAACATATATAAACTTTAACTTGCTTTGGTTTAAAGCTTCGGGCCTTATTTGACCTATACTGCATATTTTTAAACTAAGACTCTTCTTTTTAGAACAGTTCTGAATTAAACCTAAAAGAAGAAAAAAAGTGAAAAGAAAAGCTGATACTAATACCTTTGGGGTTAGGCATTTTGGCCATTTTAGTCCTGGCACTTTTCCATCAAATTCAAATACAAACAAACACAAACAAACAAATAAATCTATGGAAATGTAATTTGGAAGTCCCCCTTGTCTGAATTAACTTGATACAACAAAAGACAGAACTGCTTAACAAACTTTGACTTTTATGAATGCACAAACCTCAGGATTTGCTGCTCTGGGGTTATTTATAGAAAACTACTTTCAGATCTGCTTACTGGACTTCATACTCATTTTACAGCCAAAGGAAAGTGGAACAAGTTGAAAGCACAAGACCAATTTCTTTTTAAAAGCTTTATAACTTTGTAACATGTGTTAAATTAAAACAAACTATGACAGGGTTTTTGGCTGCATACTTATTACCAGAAACCTTGCCTGAGTGGGGAAACAGTTAAGCACGCCAGTAAAGATACTCAAGGCACTATACTCACCAGTATGAATCTTCTCATGCCTCTGTAGCAGGTACTTCTGTATGAAACGCATGTCGCACTGACTGCACTGAAATGGTTTTTCACCTTGAACAATATAATTCCACATCCATAAGTTAATAACTACGCACTGTTGTTTCTGATAACTATTTTCGAGGAATATTAAAATGTCTATTAAAAACACCAGCATCTGAGCGAATTCCAAAAATACCCTGACACCAAAAAACATTTGCCTTACTAGGTATATGAACTGCAGAGTTCTCTCCATGATCCTAAGCGTCACATTAAGACTAGCACGGAAGAGTGATCTGGAATGGCTGTAATTTCCTCATGTGCAAGATCAATCAGGATGCTGGCATAGACTGCATTCAGGATACTGGCAAGCTATTATAACAGTAAGTACCTTTTTCACTTCTCCAAACACAGAGATACCTCACCAGGCAAATAAGCAGCCGCAGCACATTTTACAAAGGGGTCAATTTTTGGCACTTAGGCTACAAGTCAACCCATTACTTTCTGATAAAGAAAGAAAAGAAACCTTGTAAACAGTTAGCTCTTCAGTTTATTAAATATATGTTGATTTTTTTTTCCTGATATTCTTTTGACACTTTGGTGCATGGAATCTCTAAGCTTAGATGCCAAGTTAGCTACACTCTTAAAACTGAAATTCGCATAGAGCTGAAAACATTTTTAACATAAGTAAACAACTCTTTATATAGCAGAAAAGACAAATTTGAAGTCAAGCAGTACCTGTATGAATGAAGACATGTCTCTGTAAATGGTAGTTGGTTCTAAAGGCAGCATTGCAATGCTCACAAACATGAGATTTGTGGGTTTTCAGACCAAGTGATCCATCCTCATTTATTGTAAGGATCTATTTTAAAAAGAGTAAAATTTGTTCTCACACTACCCTCTAAAGATGTCTTATTAACTACAAAAAAAAAAAACCATTAATTTTTTCGATGCAGAAAATGTAAATATCTCAGGTAAAACAATGCTAATTTCTACAAAACTATGCGTTAAGCTTCTAATACACATTTCTAATTGCAGTCCAATCCAACTTCGTTGTGCATTAAGAGATATTTCAACAGGATGGAGACAAAGGCAGCTCATGGAAAAGCAGCTTAGAGCTTCCCTAGGCACAGCTGAGTCACTTTATATGCTACTGTTTATTTTGTCCGTCTGTTGGAAAGGATGCAAAGGAATCAAACCACTCCTGGGCTCTAAACCATGGACAATCGTATTTTAAAGAAAAAGTGAATAGTTAAATTCTTTTTTTCAAATCACAACTCTAAATGTTCTCTAAAAGTCATTAAAGCTTAACCAGAATAGTCATATATATTATCTACATCTATATAAAACCAGTAGTCTCAAAGGTAAAATTATATTTTAAAAACCAAAATCCCAAAGCCAAACAACAAAGAGAATAGTATTATTCTTCTCCCCTTTCAGGTTTTTTACTCAATAAAGTATTGCTCACTTAATACATATATTAAAGCATCTCCTTGATGACTTCAACTTGCCACACTCAATTTCTTTGCTGTCAAACAAAGCCACTATTTTCATATAAAGTTTAAAAAAATTAAATTAAAAAAATGTACCACATCTACTTTATTCAATAAAGCTAACCACAAGTTTTCTCTAATTTGCCAAAAAGAATAAAAATAGAAAACTAAACCAAAACCCAAAATCTCGACTATCTCTGGCAAGAGAATAAGAAAATCAGTAAACAAATTACATTTATAAAATCTTGCTTAACTGCAAACACAGCTATAAAGAAGAGCTTAAGGAACCTTAAGTAATACAGTTAAGTCCCTTGTTATTAAAAAAATAAAAGTATGCTGGGAGAACACATCTGCAGTTTGATTAGCTACAGCGTTTTAGGTTTTATGATAATGACAGCGATGAGAAAGAGAGAGTCAATAACTAAAACAGTATCTCTGAAATAGTAGCAAATACTGTAGGATCTACTTAATTTTTAATTCTCCTGCGTCAAAACAAGAGTGAAAGTCTCAGACTAACAAATTCTTGTGCATTCACTCTGAAGGACAAGCACATTCATACGTTTGTAAGATTGGTGTGTTACAGCTCCAGTCACAGAGAGAGACAATTGTAAAGACTCTGTTCTGCAACATTATCCAGCTGATGAAGCCGACTGCGTCTTTAAAACAAATTTAAATACATGTTATGAAATGCTTTTCATATATTATATTGAAATTTTAAAATAATAGTGGAGAAAATACACTTAATTTCATGGTTATCCTAAACCTGGGCTCTTCTACTTAATCTACCACCTCTTAAATGAGGAGAGTTAACTTTGTCAGAGCAGCTTCCCTAACCAAAGCAACAAAAAAGCTTGTGCGTGTGTGTGTGTGCGCATGCGTGTGTGTCCGTGTGTGCACGTGTGTGTGTCTGCATGGGAGAGGGAACAGGAGACAGGAGTCAGGATACCTGATGACTTCTTCCTTACCTGACTACTGCATTGATATAAAACAGAATTTAGAACGCTTCAGAATGTTAACTGACTTCCATTTGTCAGAGTTCCAGCTGCTTGTCTGGATGGAAAATCAACCCCACTACTCTGGAAATACTGAAACTGCAGTAGGCTCTCACCTAGGTCAGTCCTTCAGCTTTTTTCTACTCTACCTTTCTACTCTGACATGTCTGAAAAAGGGGAAGAGAGACTGAAAAAGAATCTGTTTAAAAATTCTGCTGATCATTTTTCAATCTTTTGTCATCTCAAAAGACTAATCCTGGCAGACTGGGAGATAAAAAGGAAGCATGCAAGTACACGTCTGTAGAAAGAGGGGCACACGCCTCTTCTACCTTGCCATGTTTCCATGGAAGTGATCTCTGGATGTACTCAACCTAGATCTCCTTTTTCTCTCAAAGGGAGAAGTGAGAAAAAAATGCACAGCATTTGGAACTTGCTTCCACACCCAATCTGAAGCAATTTCTCAGCTTTCCAAGAATACTACAGGTGCAACCTTATTTGACAGTGCTTTGAGGAGGACTGGAAGGTCCTGCTCCCAGGGCAACAAAAAGGAGGTTTGGGAGATTTTCTTTGTATTACGGTGAGTTTTCCTTTATGTACAAACAGTCTGGGTTGATTTCTGAGTAGGCTTATTTTAATGCTGCTGTGTGATAACATATAACTGATTTACTTCTATCAGAGCAGCCTGCATATGTTCTATTTTAAGTCTGAAGATTAATACTGATTTGGGGAATTACTAGAAGATATAACACTGCTACCTCATGAGGTGAAATGATTCTGGTTTTATCTGAAGTGCTTCTCAACAGAAGAAAATTGTTTTCAGACATACAGGGATACATAGTCCTAATGAATGGATCTACAAAACAAATTTTTAAGTAACAAACCAGCAGCTAGGGTAAGAACGTTTTGATAAAAATAAATACATATATGAAGATGATTATGACCACAGGAATTTTCCCTACCAGTAAATTATTTTATATATATTAGTAAGCTTTTTAGACTTTTCAAAACTACCATTTTAGTTTTCTTTTTAAAAACTTTTCACTACTATGCATGAAGCATATAAAATTATCAGGCTCACAGAAAAGCACAACTATTATTAGATAGATACAGAGTAATGATTTATAAATGGTCTACAAAGCTACTGACTCATAATTTAAAAAAAATATTTGGAGAGAGAACTGCCTGGAGAGACAGATGTTAAAATATGTCAAGAGTTCATGTTGCTAAAAAGAAGTTCAAAGAAAAACACTGTTATATCAGTTTTGTTTTGGGTCTCTGGTGAACTTCAGAACTGCATCTTTACTGAGCAAACAAACAATTTCCAGCCTAACTAGTTCAAATGCTAATGAAATTAGTCATAGTCAACCAAATCTTCAGGTCCTTTTAATCTTGGTTTTGCCAAATCAATGTCTTACTTTTGCTGGTGAACGCTGTTTTCTTTTCTTCTTTTTCTGCAAATCTACTGGCTCTCGTATTTGTTTTTTGTCTCGTTTCTGTTGTTCAGATGCATCAGTAAAGGTAATTTCTTGCTTTACACTGATCTGTTAAGATACCAAGTGCCAGTTTCAGGTAAGGTTCTCACTACAGAAAAGCAATTTTTCAATTTTAGAAGATGACAAACTGCTGAAACAGAAAACCTTTTCCTATGGGAATTATCTTCTGGCTTCACTCTTTCAGAAATTTAAGTGAAAGAATTAATATGTATCTTAAATAAAAAGGGCACAGTTAATTTCCTCAGTAACATTTTGATGTATTCTTTCATTCATCTCCCAAGGTCTTTTTTCCTGACCTGTGGTGATTTTGAGATCAGTTCATATATTAAAATCACTTCCATCTGTAAAACCATTCAGTTTTTCATACCTATTTTACTTTAGTCCATGCTGTTGTCAATATAAGATTTAACGGAATAGTTTATTATATATTTAAGACAGAAGTATTTTTAAGAAAAAAAAAAAAAGACCAGTTCTAATGAAGTTTTGGAAAAAAAAAGATTTTAAAAAATCTCGATCTAATGTGAACTTTAATGAAGACCATGATACTCTTACATTTTTCTAACACCTGAGCCACCTGATCTACAGCTAACAGAGTAGTGTTTTAACAGTGCTGTGTTTCTGAAGATTATTCTTCGTGTGTAAGGCTATCTACTTTTATACTCCTGGTGACTGTCCTTTATGTTTGAAGGGTAACAGTGATGGTGTGCTGCATTACAGACAGATGCTCTGTTTTCAAAAGGAAGTCATCCCTATGCTCTCTGGGAAAGCCAAGGTATGCCTTCTATGAGATTCCGTGGAGGGGCATATTTATGGTCATGTATGAAGTGTCACAGTCCAACCTGCAGTGTGAATGCAATTGCTAAGCGTCCACATACCTTAAAAACATACAAGATGCTTCCTATAGCAAAAGCAACTAAACAGTACTATGAACAGCATAAACAGTATGCACCTTCTAATAACGCTATTTATTCCGGTTTGTAGTTACCCCTGAACATTAAATATCCTTAAAGGAGCACATTTTAACACTTTAGTTCTATGGTAACAGCCTGCTTATAAAATATTTATAAAATAGATACTTAAAGATTATACTTAATTGGCAAAATTTATCCACAGCCTGAGGCAAATGACATAAATATTTTGATAATCAAAATCCAAACAAGCAATTAATAGATTCTTGCCAGAGTAGGATTAGACTACCAGATCAAGCTTCCTAGTAATCTCTCCAATATTTCACAAAGAAATTGCTTACAGGGACATTAACAGCATACTGCAGCCCTTGAGGAAGTCTATCTTGTGCATCCATTTCATCATCATTTTTTACCGTCTCCTCATGGACCATGAGTTCATCATGTGAAATCATCTCTTGCTGTCGAAGTTCACTTTCCTGTAACACTTCATCTGTTGCAAGAATTTCTTGGTGCGGCATAGTCCGATCTTGAAGCACTGCCTCTGGCCGTTCTCTCGATACTCCAGACTGGTCAGATACTGCACCCATCCCTACCATAGCCCTGGATGACTGCATCTGGTCTATGCCACCACATTTAAGAAATAATCCTCCCAGCTTGTCTTCAATGTTCATTCTTAAGTGCAATTACCTACAAAGAAAGTTTTAATAGTAAACATCTACAATTGGTGTGCTTGCTTAAATTTTTTTACTTAAAAACATTTTATAAGAACTCAAGTCAGTACTCAACAAACACACATGCAGTCCTAAAATTATACTGAGTAAGAACCAAAAGTTGGATATCTTCGAGGAATGTCAAAAGACTCTCCTTTTGCACATCTGTGTGCACACAATTGAACACTTTCAAATAAAAGGTTTCAAATCAGCATTCCTGACGACTGGCAAAAGTATGGTAATTAAATTATGGCTAATTCCTCCTTCTCATTCCTTAGGAAACTTAATTTTTTTCCTGTATGCCCTCTTTGCTCTGTTCTCTTTTTCCATTTTGACTGTCTTTTACAAACACCTCTTTCATATTGGTCCTGTTCTCCCTACTTCCTTGTCCTTTCAGCGCCCTTCCACTGCTGTTACCCCAGGGCACTGCAGCTCCTGGAACATCATAATATCCACAAGTGAGAGAAAACTGGGCTGCATCCAAAGCAGCAGTTGAGGGAGGTGATTCTGCCCCTCCACTCCACTCTCCTGCGACCCCACCTGCAGTGTTACATCCAGCTCTGGGGCCACAACATAAGAAGGATGTGGATATGCTGGAGCAAGTCCAGAGGAGTAAAGGAAAATTATCAAAGGGCTAGAACATCTCTGCTATGCCAACAGGATGAGAGAGAAAGAAGGCTCTGGGGAGACGTTATTGCAGCCTTTCATTACTTAAAAGGGAGCTTTTAAGGTGGAGAAAGAACTTTTTAGCGGAGCCTGTTGCAACGAGACAACAGGTAATGGTTTTGAACTGAGAGATGGTCAACTTAGACTAGATACAAGGAAGAATATTGTTACAATGAGGGTGCTGAAACGCTGGCACAAGATGCCCAGAGGGGTGGTGTGTACCCCATCCAGGAAAACATTCAAGGCCAGGTTGGATGGGGGGAGAAAACTGATTTAAGTGAAGATGTCCCTGCTCATTGCTGGGCGTTGGACTGGATGGCTTTTAAAGGTCCCTTCCAACCCAAGCTGTTCTGTGATTCTATGAAAATGCAACTTTATAGCTAAAGCTATACATCAAATAAGGACTACAGAGAGGTCAAAGCTGTTCATAAAAGACATTCACAGTGAGCAGGAGCATTAGTGAGGAAATATAAATTCCAATCATGAAAAGCAATACAATTCACAATATTCCAACAAGTATCATGACATTATTAATTAGTTTTTAGCACAGAGCAGGAGGCTTTTGTGAAGCTGGAAGTGGCAGCATCTTCTCATTCTACTAATCAATATATACACAAGATAGTTCTATGACTCTTCTTCTCCTTGGCACAGTGGATGTCCAGTCAGAGCAGTCAGTCTCCTTCACCCTATTCCCCAGGCCCATAATCCATACTACCCACTCCTCAGCGCTCCTTGAGACAGACACACCAACAGATAGACAGACAGACAGACATCCTTCCTCCATCTCTCTATGTTCCCACAGCCAGAGAGCAGAGGCAATACACACACAGGCCACAGCAGACACAGGGGTGGGAGCAGAGGCACAGTGGAGTTGGACAACACACAGCAGGCCCAGCTAAAAGCACCAGATGTGACCTTGGGCAGCATCACAACAGCAGCAGCACCTTTGATTTTGATGCATTCAGAGTCAGGATACAGGTGTGATGTGGGTACATTGCTAGACATGAGCTTCAAATTCCATCCCCCTGAGAGTGCAGCATGGAGAAAGGATCCATCTCCATTCAAGTCTGAAGTCAGAGGCTGTGCTGCCTTCCCTGCAGCTCACAATGACTATTCATAACCAAAGAAATCAGGTCTCTCTACAGGTTACATCCACAGAAATCAGGTCTCTGCCTAAAATCAGCAGGGTCATCACTGCAGAATTGCACCACAACAGCCCCTTGCCAGTCTAACAGGCTGCCAACATGCAAAAACACTCCATCAAACAAATGTACATCAGGTGTCTAAATTTCCATATTCAGTTTGATCCATTTGATCACTTTCTAAATAATTTTTTTCTCCAGGAATATATTTCAAAAACTCTCAGTATATCTTAACATTTGTGAAGCTTTCTTTACATCAAACTACATCGAGTTTACAAAATAAACAGTGGTTTCTTTTTAGGTAAGATCCTAGATTAATTGGTAGGAATGGAAGCCACCAGCTGAAAGAGCTGAAAAAGCTTATGAAGTTCTCCTACATTGTCCTTTGCTTCAAATATTACTATTGGTTCTTAAGATTCTGAAAGTAAAATTAACTCAATTTCTTAAAAAAAAAAAAAAGAAAAAAACAACTCACCACACACCTCAACAAATAAAGTAAAAAAGCCAATTCACACATCCTGATGGCAAGTCATGCCTTATAACTCAAAAGTGAAAGAACATTTGTCCCTATTCTGTACTGTGAGAGTTTCTAAACTTCCGAATACATCATAGAAAGGCTGACAGCCAGGATGGTTTGACCTCTCTCAGTTTCAAATACTTAAGAAGTACACCAAAGGAAGAAGTTTTTCAGGCAAATACTTTTTTTAATATTTTTAGTAAGCCTTGCTCTGCTGGAAATCAGGAGGACAGAGTCACCAAGCTAAATGTCTTTATATATGACAGTATCATCAATCTTTTTAGCATTCTTCCTTCCTACATAACAAGTCCATTTTAGGGACCAAAGTCACCCATGACAGGAGAAGAACATGGAAAAATTCTGTTCAGGACATTTATGCTTGTGATTTGTCCTTTTTAGTTCTCCTGCAATTCTAACCTAAGTTTGAAATCATGCTTTTGATTTTCACAGTATCTGTCTTCAAATACGGACAACAATTTCTTAATGCCTTGAGTGAGCTCAGGTAGTGCTGTGTGACAAACTGACTCTCAAATTAATCCAATTAGAATAAGAGAATGAGATGTCTTCAAGGGAAAATGCAGGTCTGGTATGCCATACAGCCACTTGCAGACATTATATAATCCATGAAGTATTTTTCAGATGTAACTGGGAAACCAAACTGATAGTTTCTCAGCAAACAAACAAACAAAACCTGGCACAGCACTAAGGTTGTATTCTTCCCACCAATGCAGTTCTCCCAGAGATCTTGCAACATCATAAAAGAAGAAAATTAGGATTAATTTATCATCTTTTTGGTTTGGAATATCCTGTGCCAAGTGAGAAAGGTGAGACAGAAGTGAAATTCTTAAGATTTGGTAAAAGATTGTGCAAAAGACCTAAGGCTGAGACTGGTTCTTTTGGTAGAGCATTCTAAATATCTAGCTTGAAAGATAGACTCCAAGGAAAACAAAACAGATATATTTCCTCATTTCAGCCTTTATCTAAACTCAGTCCATACTCAGGGTACATCTCACACAGATTGTCATTCACTATGCTTTTGTTCCACGCTACAGAAATACGACAGCATCAGGTCACTGCAGACTCTCCAAAGGAATGACGTGGACAGGTATGAAAATACAAGAACTCAAGATGCTGAAACATATTCGAGGGAGAACAAACAGCATCAAGTGTGAGAACATGGTGGCCCTAATCTGTCTGCTCAGGCCACTGGCAAGAACAGCACAGAAGGTTGTTCCACATGGAGGATGATGCTGCCACATCACTCTGAAATTAGGTAGGAATTGCGTAAATCCTGGATTTAAAGCTACTTCCTGGCAGGAAGTTAGGCAGGCTAAGAAGCTGAGTGTTAACCACACAGAAGAGCCTGCTACTCTCACCAACAGAGGCAGGAAGACTCCTGACATGCCAAACCTTGGGACAGCTGGTGAGATACAGCAGCTTCCCAGAGGACAGGCCAGCTGTGGACTGGTATTCATGAGTCTTGCTGGATCCCTCAGTTGCAACGGATATGGAAACAGTTTCTTTCTCACCCTGACTAGCAGGTTTAGCAGAGTCATGCAACTGAAAGCCCTCAAGTTGTCTTCCAGTCATGATCTTGAGTCATATCAGAAGTGGTGTAGTAAGTGCACTGCTTATTAAATCAGGCTTTTCAAAGAAAAATAGTGAGAACTCATAGTGTTGGGCTGCATATGAGAAGTGATGAAAAACAACCTAAGTTACATGACTTACAGGTGATGTTTTAAAACGAAGAGGTAATGTTTTAAAACAAAGACCCACAAACAAAAACAGGCTATTAATCCAAGCAAGAAGCATCCCAAATGCAATTAATTCAGTAAAACACATGCAATTTGTCAAGTGACACCTTTCGGCTCACATAAAAGGAATCCTATCATTTAAATTGAAGATGAGAAACGTTCTTGGAAGAATGACAGTGTGATAAAGAAATGTAAGTTAAAAGCATTCAAATAAGAACACTTTACCAAGCCTGCAAAGATTAAATACATTTTTAAGTGGAAGATGCATTTGTGAAATAAAGATCAACTTACTTAGAGATTATCTCTAGGGAAGCTACAAAAATGCAAACCACATACACACACACAAGCAAATTTCTTGGCATAAGATATTGTTATCCCTATTGCAGAGATGTTTTTCATGGATTTTCAGAAGTTCTATTAAGCTTCACCACATAATTTTATGATTTTTCTTAAGAGTATATAGTTCCTCTATAAAGTGACAGAAAAAGAGCTGTTAACAAAATGTTTAAAGAATACATTTTGCTTGGTAGAGGTTCTCCAAGCCTTTACTGTAGGCAAAGCATCTCACAAGAGACATCTACAGGCAGAGCTCCCTGGGGAAGAGAGAGAGGAAGGGGAAGGACTGCCCAGAAAAGGTCTCACAGGACCCTGCCAGCACCTTCTCTTTTCACAGTGTGCTCCACAGCTGCCTGCAGCACATCCCCAGCCAGTGAACCACATCGCTTCGCTCAGAAACCACTGCTTTGCCAGAGCCTCCGGCTGCACTTCAGAACTATTCATTTCAGGAGCCCTGACATCAGCTTTTCCAAAGACTTCTGCACTGAGCTGGAGAGCTGAGCAGTAAAAACAATATTCCTAATTAAAGAAACAACCACTTAAATGAAAACATGCTGCGTGAAAAGCATGACAACATTTCAATTCAGAATCAAAAATAAAAATACCATCAAGAGAAAACATTAATTGATTCAAAAAGTCTGCTAGGATGGTGGCTGCTATGAAGTAGATGTGAACAGAGACCCTGAAGGAAGCAGCAAAATTTGTAAGCCATCAGAGTACAACACCTGGTCCAGCTCTTGTTCTCCACTTTGATTGATGGTAAGGGTTATTCTGTCTTCTCCCTCCTTTTCTTAAGCATGAAGTAAGGCATTATTTAATTTAATGAGCAAGTACTCAGAGATACTAATTGGGTTCACTTCAAAAATAAAATCCATATGTGCAGAAACATGAATTCTGTATGATTTAAAAGACTATTTATGACAGAGGAGAAAAGAAAATACATTTAAGGATTAACAGGAGAGACAAAAATGAAAATTGTCTGCAGTTTAGTATCTATTTGTAGAACAGAATTAATGTTTTTGCTTTTTCTTTTCAAGCATGATGGACTTTTTTATTTGTAAACATTGTCCTGCGAAAAGCCTTTGTTGTTCCAAAACTTCTACTACTCCTTTTAAGTATTAAAAAGCAGGATCAGCTGCTTTCTATATCCATAACCCACTCCACCCTGTCTCCTATACTGTCTTCTCCCTACTTTTGCAAAGCAAAAAGGAAGGAAAGAAGGCTGAGGGAAACATGAAAGGAAAGTTGTTAAAATATAACTATTCTTCTGGCTTAAACCTGAGCTCCTTCTGAAGGACTATAGCAAAGACTTGAGACAGAAATATGACTTTCACTATAGCAATAAGCTCTCTTTGACCATGTTTTCTAAGATACAACAACCCAAACACAAGAGCCAGGATGCACAACAGCAATTCTAACTTGCCTTTAGCAATCTGATACTGTTCTGATGAAAACTACCTCCAAGATTCCCCTCACAAAAGCTGACACTGTGCTCAGCCCAAGGTATTAAATGGTTTCAGGGTAACCTTACACTAGAAGTAGCCTGATGACATTATTTTAGCTCCACATTTTGGGAAGTGTGTTTTCATTAAAGACAAGGCATAATTCCTAATGAGCAAATATCTGAAGCTACAAAATACATACCTGAGCACTCCTCCCACATCCTTGCTTCAAGAGCTTTTGGAAGAAGGAGTACATGCAGACCTCAAACTACAAAACATATAAAGGTTACTTGTGCAAAATGCACACAGAATAAAAGGCAATCTGGGGAAAGCTCTCAGCTTCTCAGGGCTCATCTCTATGGTCATGCTATAATTATTTGTGCTAAACTGTAAGCTTAAATTAATATAGTGTACATAAATCTATAAAACTCCCTAAAAGAACATTCTCGTTCTAGTACAGAATTTTTTCCTTCCCTATTTAGTGGAATAGTGGAATTCACTTTGGAAAGGTTTACTCTGAATTAAAAAGTCAACCCCTTTATAATCAGAACAATTTACTGGCATGATTAGTAAAACCTTTCTAAATAGCCAAACTTCTACAAAATCAACTACAGCTGATAGGCCATTCCAGTGGGACATTTGGTGTGTTTTGTTATTTACCCAACTCTCAATGATACTGCAAGAAACAATCCAATATTGGATTTGAATCCAATCCAAACAATACCTGCCCAAAGGGGAGTGTCCTGCACCTCTCCTCCCTCAGACCTCCTTGTTGCCAACTCTGGGTTGAGCACAGCATTCTGCAACTGAGAAGGGAGTTGGACAAAACATTCCCACAGAAAAGCCATGAGGTTTGGGTCAGTGGGACAGAGCCGGTGGAGGATATGGGAGATGGGCAGTGAGGAAGCAGGAGCAGGGAACAGGAGTTTCTCCCAGGAGTGGTCAGTGGTTGGATCAGATTAAAGTGTATTGTGAAACTGCTCCACAAAGGCCATGTGCACACACAGATGAACACCTCAGAGCTGCCACCCAGACATACCCAATGGCTATGCCAAATTCAGACCACGGGAAAAATGGCTATCTACATTCTCAAATGCCTTCCTCCTAAAATGAACTATAAAAGTCATCAATAATTCTGCAATTCCTGACGCTAAGGAAGAAAGAGATAGCAACAGGGCTTGCATGTTTAAAACTACTAATGTTTAAGCATTGCCATGAATGAAACCACCACCAATGCAAGCCCTCCAAAAGGAAGTGAAAAATTAGAACTGAACAGGTTCCTAACATCCACTTTAAATCCCTATCAAACCATGAAAAATGCTGACTATTCTCATCACATCAGAAAATATATTTAGTTGCACTATTAAAATATGGATATAGTCCAATAGAAAAGGAAACATAGCTAGCTTTCACAATATCAAAGGTTCAATTTTTACCATACCACAGAAGCCTAGAGAGTAAAGAATAATACCCTACTTAATGGTTCTAAATAAAGAACATTAAATAAAATTCTCTCTTATCCCTACTCAGAAAAATAACACTCCGCTAAAAGAACGATTTTTAAATTAACACTCAAGTATTTTTAAGAGTCAATTAGAATGTGTTGACTTGCAAAAAGAAAGCAATCAAACATAAATCATCATGAAAAGGTTAACAGATCATAAAATCAACACATTCTAAAAGGTAACATATGATACACTCTTATGATTTGTTGCACAGTTATTTCTGAGTGCTCCATGTTGCTGAACACATGCCAGTGCAGGGCCTGATTCCACCAAGATTTACACTCATACTGAGCTGTGAATAGTCCTATTACAATCAACAGGATTACTCACAGAAAATCTCCTTATCATGCATAAAATTATCCATGTGTGAAAATCTTTGTCACCTTTCTTATCCTGAAATCTGTATTCCATCATCACCAACATAACCATAATTTAATATCAAATGTGCATATGGAAAAGCTTGTGATGCTGTATTTAAAAAGCCACAGTTCCATGTCAAAATCCACAGGGGCGTCACCAGTGTCACAAACATACTTTAAATAGTCCAAAAATCACAGGCAATGCTACTTTTTGTCTGGAAAAGAAAATATCACTGGTTTTGTGGCACTAAATTATAAACTACTAGATAATAGTTATTTTTGAGAATTTGTCTGAGAATTTCTCCCACTGGGTAGTTAACCTTAGAAGAACAATGAAACCTGGACACTCAAAAGTGCTCACTCTGGGGACTTCTGATGACATTTATATTGAGGAAAACAAGCACTACACATAAATAAGGCTACCTAGCATCTTCTAAGTAGCATTTTACAACTTCAGTCCAACTGGTGAAAATTTTGTGAAATTTCATGTATCTCATGCATGCTCCAAGCTGAAACTTTATAAAAATATTTCAGATAGTGTGTCAAATGGTTTTTCATTTGATTTTGACAACAGTGCAGTTCTATCACAAAGCTGAGCCAATCTAACAGCTAAGGTCATTGAAAGGGGCAATCTCTCCTCCTAACTCCGAGAGTCCACCCTATCATTGGTGCCTACTCTAAAGCTCAGATTTTTAAAAATGTGATTTTTTTTTTTACAAGCCCTTAAACTCCTTGGGCCTCACAACTTCTTTACTATCTGCAAGTATCTGTGAAGCATCTCTACTCATCACAAGCACTATGCTAGTGCTGCCTTACAGATGACAACCTGCTGTTGCTCTCAAATTGGCCCAAACACCAAAGGTCTATATATGTGTGTGCATTTGCTCCTTCCTCTTGGTGGATAAAGAATTGGCTGGATGGTTGCACTCAGAGAGTTGTGGTCAATGGCTCAATGTCTAAGGGGAGACCAGTAACAAGTGGGATTCCTCAGGGCTTGGTACTGGGACTGGTGCTGTTTGACATCTGTGTCAGGAACACGGACAGTGGGATTGAGGGCATCCTCAGCAAGTTCCCAAAGATACCAAGTGGTGGATGCCCTGGAGACAAGGGATGCCATCCAGAGGGACCCTGACAGGCTGAAGAGATGGGCCTGTGTGAACTTCATGAATTTCAACAAGGCTAAGTGTAAGATCCTGCAAGTAAGAAGGGCAATCCCAAGCACAAATACTGGTACTGTACTTTTTTAAAATACAAATATCATAAATATATGTGCGTGTGTGTGTATATATATACATATATATGTGGTTTTCTACAGCACACTGGATGGAATGCTCCATAAAAATACGTGAAACTAGTCAGACAGATTATAATATCCTTGCTCTGTTTGTTACAAGTGCCAAAACATGCGTGAGTCACAGAGCACATGAAAAGAAAGCTGTGACCATTTAGGCAGTTGAACCCTACCTTGCAAAATAGGATCAAGCCCTTTCTACGAAAATTTTTTAAAAATAGGTGATCAATAATTATATTTGGCACATTTTCTAGCTGCTTATTCTGACACATTTAGGTCAGATTTACCCAAAATGCTGAGTACTCAGAGCTACAATTACGTCATTTACAGCACTACTTTAAAAATACAAAGATGAATGCAATGCTGCTATTTTAATTTTAAAAAAAGCTCTTAAAGAGCTCAATGGACATCCACACCAAACACAAATTTTCATCTTGCTCACAGGCACCAATTCTCCAGCCATAAAATAAGAAATATCCATTTCCTCTCCCTGAGGCATAGTAAAATACTTGTAACAACAAGCAATATTCAATATAGGTCACAAGGGTGAACTAATCAGTTTGTGGTGCTCTTGTTCCTGCGGCCTGAGGGGAGAAGGCAGCACACCTTGGATGGGAAGGTAAACCTGCACCAGTGACTGAGAAAACTGCTGAGAAAAGGTGGGTAAGAGGGGTCTGGCCTCCCCAGGACCCAAACAGTGACCAGAAAGCCCAACCAGCAGTAAGTTTCCAACTAACATGGAGCAGCCACTTTGGTGCAGAATCATTAGAGGAATGGGGCACACCAATGTGGGACTGCCATCAAGAAAAGGTAAGCATGACAGTAAGACTTTGAAAAAAGAAACATTGTTTACCACCATAATGTACTAGAGATTTGGCTTCTTTCTGCAGCTCTGCCACTGCTTTTGGGGCAAATCTGTTATCTTGGCAAATCACTCCCCTTCCCATCTTTTCACGTCCTGTCTCTAAATCAGGTGCAATGATCCACCTAAGATTTAGGTGTGAAGCGAGCAGCAGACATGATCTCTGAGGGCCTCACAAGCCAACTGATAACTATTACAGAAATTTCACAAAGTAATATATTCATTCTGCCTTCAGAGCAGGATTAAGCAGAGAACAATAAGAGAACACATGTTATGCAACAATAAGAAAGCAAAGTACAGAGCAGCTGCTTATCCAATTCGTGGACCTTCAAAAAGGTAGTGGCTTTGGGGTTCATGTATCGTGAAATAATATGCCATAATATTAAGATGCAATATATTAATAATATAAGGAGGATGGTAAAATTAAGTGGCACAGGTAAAGCTCAATGCTGCAATTTTAAGGCCTGCATACTTGATTTACACCTAAAATTGCTCTTTTAAAACCATGCTTTTCTTGTAATATCTTTATTTCAGCTTCATTGTTTTCTAAAAAGCCATCTACATGTACTAAAGAAAAACAGTAATTACAGAAGAATTCAAGACAATTACTTAATACATCCACACAGATTAAATAAGATTGGACAATATGCTAACGGAAGTATAACCAAGAAGGTTTTGCACAAAAGACCTGGAAGTTAGCTGCAAAAGCCATCTTAGAGATTCTGGAAGACATTCCTCATTTACATACATGACAGGACAAGGAAAATTTACAGGAAAAAAACCAATACTATTCTAAACCATAGGTGAGAAGGCCATGAATAACAGCAATACAGATCTTGTAGAGCACAGGTGATATTTCTAGATCTTACTTCAGCTCTCGACGTTATTTCAACATGGGCCCTCAGGTTGTGAAAGCAACGCAAGTATTTTAGAATACAGGAACCATTCTCCTAGGTTCCAATTTCAACTTTAGCACATCACCATGCACAGAGCAGGCATTTTTTCCCTAACTTCATTTCAGCAAACCTATTCAGGATAAGATTACATTCTGTGTAACATCTCAAAACAAATTCTACAAAATGTGCTTGGCTCTCCCTAGATCAACTTTCCACCAGGCAAGGAACATTTTCTCATCTCATTCTTCTGCAGAGGAAGCATTGTCATACCTCACTGTAACTTCATTTTTAATGGATATTTACTTCATTTCAGCTATGTTTCAAACACACTCTTCATCTATCTACACATGGAACAGAAACTCAAATAATCCAGTTAATCCAAAACATGATAGAATGAATACCTCTTTAGCACAAGATTCACTCCAGACAAACCAAGCAAATCCTATGCTTTCTGTACTGTTTTTCAAGTACCACAGTGTTACCTTCAGGGGCCTACTTGAAAAGATGGGGCCAAAAATCTGGGCCAGGAGGCCTGAAAGAGCCTAAAGCTCAAAGACATAGATCTCTACTCACTGCTCCACTCTTCAAACCCGACAGGTCTATCCTACCTATATTAAAAAAAGGCCTTTTAGCAACCTACCTATTCCATAAGACTAATACATCTGGCAACTAAAAATTAAATATCTACTTCACATTTGCTAACATAAACACAAGGCAACACACATGTAATATATAGTCAATGGAAAAAATAAGCCCATATAGTAATCTCATCAGGTAAGAAAAAGAATCACAGAATGCTCATGACATTTCCAAAAAGCATTTGGACCCTTCAGAGATGGCAGCTCTGGAATATAAAACCAGTGCAGTGACAATGATTTAGGTATCACTAGAAGCAGCATCTCGACCTGTATACCCTGGTGGTGGGCCTTTTTTTTCCTTTAAAGAATGATAAAAATCAAGGAGCAGAGGGTGTTGTGACGCTATTATTATGGAGAGCACTGACCAACACTGAGCCAGAAAAAGAAAATCTATCACTGCTCTTCAAATATTCAAGCACTTACAAACTGGGCACCAACGAGCAATTTTCATCAGTGGAATCAGGGATTGCTGTGGCCTAAACAGCACTCTGTTACAGCATCAGAACAGTATCAAGCACCTTCATCAGGAATAAACAGAAGATTCAGCACATAAACTGACATGTGTTAGTATTTAAAGATAGTATGAAATCAGCCAGAGGAGGAAGGAGTAGAAATAAACTCTAAAATCATGGAAGTGAGCAACCAGGTCACTTTCTCAAAACCCCTCTTGGAACACAAGCATGTTACAGCCCATGTACATTTGCCAAGACAACAAAGAAGGTTTTTTTAAGAGTATACTCATCTCCAGTTAGGATTTTTTTTTCCACACTGTTGCAACAAATCCACCACCTCCCTACTGCTAACCAACACTGGTGGTCTGATTAAATCAACTAAGAACTATTCCTATCCCACTTACATAAAATTCCAGAATTGTAAATCAGCCTCTTTTAATTAATTTTTAATCTCAATGACCCTCACTTCAAAAATAAAAAAAAAAGGCAAATCAAGTACTAAATCCAGTGTGCTTCTGCAGTGTATCCTCTTCAAAAGACTATCCACAACCTCAGCAAGAACTTCCAGGTAACTCTTTCCCTTGATACTTCAAAAATGGTATGAACAAGGAATCCCACTGACTTCTACCACATACCCCAAGGTGATTTTTTCTCATTACAGTTTTAAATTTCACAAACAATTTTCAGGCACTTTAGCCCATTTTCAGATTGAGGCAAGCCAAAACATGAGATGTCTAGAAACTATTTTATAAGAGCAATAATAACACAGATATCCTGGCCCACTAGCTAACACTGAAAATAATCCAAAAAATAAAACACAGACTTCTCAGGACTGTGCCCTTTTGAATAAAAAGGTTGTGGAAATTGGATTTTACCTCAATGACTTTGATGCCCTGCAGCTAATTCTCACTAATTAAGTCCTAGAATACACTAAAAAAGGAATTCAGAATGATTAAAAGATATGATACATGTTTATAACAACTCCTGTAATTACTAAGAATAAAAATCTTGAAGGTTCTTGATGCCATTAACTCACAGACCAATAATTAAGGGCTACCATTCCAAACAGGTCTGAAATTTTTGAGAACCCAGAGTAAAATAACTTCACGATGAAGCCAAGTCTTAGTAAAATACATTCAATATAATCCATATTATTAAGCAAGCAGGAAACCAATCTGTAAAGCCAGAAAATATTCTGACAGGATCCGGATGAAAGAAAAATTCAGCATATTCTGCCTTTATGGACTGCTTTCAGATACTGGCTCCTCATCCAACCATGTTAAGAGTCTCAGCTCCTGAAGCCCTGAACACGCTGATGCAGCTGCACTCACCCAGGTTCCCTCAATGCAAAGATGTGCTCCACAGGTAACAGGGCAACAATTTGTAACAGAATCCTGGTATGGTTTGGTTTGGTGGGGACCTTAAAGATCAACAAGTTCCAAACCCTCTGCCAAGGCAGGGACACCTTCCACTAGACCAGGTTGCTCAGGGCCCCATCCAGCCTGGCCTTGAATACTGACAGGGCTGGGGCATCCACAGATTCTCTGGGCTACCTCTTCCAGTGTCCAGTGTCTCACCACTCTCACAGTCAAAATTTCTTCCTAATAGATACTCTAAATCTACCCTGTTTCAGTTCATTACCCCCTGTCCTAACACTACCTGTCCAAATACCCAAGACAGAAGCACCACAGCCAAGATTTCTCTGCTGAACTTGTGTCCAACAAAATGTAGGAAATGAAGAGTTGCCCAATGTTACAGCAAATTTTAGGCACGTAAGATGTAACTACAACAGATTCCATTTTTTCTGCATGTGCAGCCACACTCTCATCACCACCACAACTGCAGAAAGCCCCCTGCCTGTCCTGTGACCTACAAGGAATGTAATCCAGGGGTGACAGAAAGGCACACTAGACAGTAAAATGCAAGATCATGCAAAGAATTGACAGATTAAGTTTTCTGTAAAGGGACAAACTGACATCGCTGATCCTTGGAAAGTGACAGTAAACTCACACTTAAAGCTGCACTACATTTGCTCCAATATAGTGTATGTAACACTGATTCCTAACAGGCACCAGCTAAACATGCCTGGTTTGCATGATCTACTTTTAACTGTCAGATTCAGACAACAAGCCCACTGGTTTTGTCTACAAATTGCCACCTACTTCACATCTTCCAGCAAAATACTGTGACAACTGGATGATCATCCTCTGTGTGCTCCTCTTCTATAAACTCTATTTAATTCCCCTCTCAGTAACTTAATTTTATCATTGGTGATCATAAAAAACACATTTCAAATACATAAAAATTCTTTTCTACGAGTCATTTAAAAAGACAACTTCATAATCTCTACCAGGAAAAAACACCACTAAAGTCAAGTAGCTTTTCCTTACTTCATTATACCCCATAACAATACAAGCTTTCCTACTCCTCAGAACACAATCACATAACTTTGACATCTTTTTGCTGACTCAGACAAAAATTCATCATAAAATATAACTGTCAGATTCACCAGTGACAGAGGAAGCTCCTGAGAACCACAGCCTAATAAAGCTTTCCTCCTTGAAGGATGACAGCAGTCTTTCCCATATGAAAGATTCATTTTTATTTGATATTGTTAAAGCAATATTCACTCAGGGCACCTTCACACTAGACTTTATTTTCAAGAAAACCAGTTATAAGGTCAAAACAGAAGTTGAAAACCAATATTTCATAGGCATGTCTGGAAAATCTGCAAGTGATTTTGGTAAAATAATTGTATCACATGTTGGTACCCTGAGGATTGACCACCTCCTTCTGCAGCTGATCAACAGTGGCCAATAGAAAAATTTTCTTCAAAGTAAGCAGTGCAAGATTACTCTAGCAAAAAGGGAATTGATTGAGTTTACCAATCTACTGTGAAGAACTTCTTTGTTAAAAAAAACTTCACAGACACAAAAGAGAACATCTCTTAAATTTATGTATATAGTTACTGTTGCATCAAGAACTGCTCAGTGCTATAAATGACCCAACTTAAAAGCCTGGCAATTGTCATCCATCTCACATGTGTTTTGTTTGATAGAGACTGACATGTAACAGTGACCTATGTTAGAAACCACTGTGTGTATGTGGTCAAAACCAGAGAAGAATCATGCCTCAGGAGATGATAATTTCCTTCAGAGTACTCCTATTTGAGACACTCTAAAATCATCCTCTGAATCTGGAAATTCTGACTGTTATAATGCCTACAGACTAAAAAAATCATCTATGGATCCTGTGAAATGTATTTATTTCTTGGCTTACATACTCACTTTGCTCCCTCTTCGCTGCCTTTACAAAACTGAAGAATGTCTGCAGTGCACTTCTAAAGATCACTTGTTGAAAGCAAGCCTGGAGAGTTTTCAGTACCCACGGAAACCTGCAGAAACCCAGTGCATTTAGAAACTGCTTCTTTACTTTGCCCCTTCCCAGTGACATCCCAGGCACTAAAACACACTGCCTACTGTTTGGCAAAATAAACTTCACTTTATGATGAATATTTCTCATTCTCCAGGACTACAGCCTTAGGCCAGACAGCATCATAAATACATGCTACTAGAGTCTTGCATATACATCTGCATGCACACACACTTTTTAGGAGCACTATCACCACTTCCTTGATTCAAATACAATCCTAACAACAGAAAGAGAAAAATCTGACAAGTTTTCAGGGCAATCACATAGCAGTTAATAGTCAGAGAATGTAAAAATTTGGGTTTTCCCTTTCCTTAAATACTGCTAGTGATCACATGACTATGACACATCTGCACAGCATCAGTATTTCTCACTTCACCTCTAGCACTAAGGTAACACGACCTGGTCATGATGTTACTGGCATTGTAAACCTCTCTAATGAAGTCTTTTATATCCATGGTGGGGTGCATAAGTAGCAAAAGTTAATAGAGACTTTATGGGAAATTATTACAAAAACATTTAAGACAGTTGTACAAGTTTTTATGAATGGGCATCTTTTAACCTTGCAGATGCAGCTGTCATTTGAAACTATTTTAGAGCAGAAGGCTCTATCAGTCACATAGCTGAGCTCACACAGATATCACAACAGCCTTACACATGACTAATATCACATGTTATATCAAGAAATTGGTTTATGGACATTTTACAGGCACCTTGATTTTTGGTTTTGATTTTTATGTTGGATTTTTTGGGTTTTTTCCAGTGCAAGAGATCTAGACAGTTTATATTTGATAGGCTGTTCATAAATTATAGTCTACTGCTGTTTGCAGGTTGGAACTTCTTCCCACACAGATTTCATTTTATCATCAGACTGTTTAATTCTGCGCTTATAAAAATGTCATCCTAGTCATAAGGGAAGAATTAGACAGCACACTGTCTTAAGATTTTCTGCACATACCGTGACAAGATGCAGATACTGTGACACTAATATGCCAGTAGAGTGTATCAGTTCCAGGATCAGGCCAATACACATGCTGTTATTGAGCTATGGCTTGCTGTTTTCAAAAGTGCAATGAAATAATAAAATAATATAACCTGGTAATACATTAACTACATTACAGTATTCACAGTGCTACCCCTTGATATCATAGCCTGGAATACACTGATAATATCCTAAGAGTACATCAAAAATTATTTTGGAGCAAAAGCAGTATCAGCTTCTATATTATCTCCCAAAATAACATTCTTGCAGTGTGAAAGAAGTGATCAGGAGATTCTAACCCTTCTGCATGTTGTGGATTGCACAGTCTTTCTAAAAGACAGTGAATTTCCCCTTGGGACCCACTTACAATCAAGTTTTGTGAGAACATATTATAGGTTTTTTCCAAGTATTTTATCCAACATGATGAATGACATACAAAAAAATATCTCTATATGGAGTCAGGGAAAGATAATTTAATCATATATAATATTTGAATACTCACATATGTTATTGTATTTTAATTTGTACAATAAATTGAAAGTTAAATAGTTTAAAATTTTATCACTTGTGTAGTTTATGGAATTACTGCTGAAGTAAAAAACATTCTGTTCTATGTAGATTAAAAAATGTATATTTAAAATGTATATTTAAAATGTATATAGAGTACCAGCTAATGAGCTAAACAGATGGGGTTGTGTATTTAACTCCACTGTAAAGTACTGAAATAAAGTAACTAACACCATTTGTGTAAATGAAAATAAATCTCATGAAAATCTGAATGGATTTTCCTTTCTTAGACAGAAATTTGTGCTTGGCATATAACTACATATTATAGCCAATGGCTGTGGTTTGCTGACATGTCTTGTCAATAGCTGTGCCTCAGCTGTTAAAAAACAATAAGTTTGTACATTTAACTCAATACTAGTACAAGGGTTTCTGCACAGATAGCAATTTACAGAACTGAAAAAAGAAAAAAAATCATGCATCTCAGTACTTCAAGAAATATAATTTTCCCAAAAGCATTTCTTTCAAAAAAACCTAAACAAATTAAAGTGGAACTTAATCACAGTACTGATCCTTTACATAAGCCCTGCAACCTGATAGAAGCAGACACTCATGTCTCGTTACATCCATGGAGCCTTTGTGGGACCACTTTTGTCTTTAAACACTCAGTTATGCAGATCAGACTGCAAGCTGAAGGCTTGAATCTATTTCATCATAAATGATGCTGGTTTGAAAGGCAGCTATCATTAAAATGCCAGGCAAAGGCAGAGGAAGTACTTATTTTAAATAAAACCTATCTATTTCTCTGTTAGATCCATTTAAGAGCCTTCAAAGCAAAAAATATTTCCACTGGTGCTTACTTTTCAATGCTTGTGCCATTCATTTAACATATAAGACATGTTAAGTTTGGACAAGAAAGCTGGATGCTTCATTCCATATTTAGGGTACCAGCAGTATCTTCATTTACAAAAGACATTACCAGTGTTACTATTTCTTATTTAACTTCCGCTATTTCACAGAGAAAAACGTATTTTATATTACAGCCAAAATTAAATCAAACTTAATCCCAAATTATGCTAAACACTTAAAGGGGTTTTGATAGATTAAGGCCCACTCCATCAAGCTGCTCCATACAGACAGGTCTCCATTTGTAAGAGCCCACACAGCAATCCTTGCTGGAGGAAGACACTACAGATTCCAGCCACAAAAAAATCACAAATGTCTTGCAGCAGACACAAAAACCAAACCCACCACGTTTCTCCCCAGATTACTAGAATACAAACACTTCCTCCTCATTAGTACATTTTTAAAAGTTTAACCTAAATCCATCTACTAACAACTGATACCCTGAGCTCCACTATTTGCAAATCTGTATTACTGAACCTGTATCTAGAAGTGAGATAAACTCTTTAAGATGAACCATCACCATATTTCACTAGAGTAATATATTATTAGCATTCTGATAGTTCAACTCTAACATTACTGGTACAAAGAAATTCTCAGAGGGAAGTACGAACTTCCAACCTCAATGGTTTTACATCAACTGTCTTCAGAACATCTCCACACTCCACAGTGCTTTAAATCCTCATACAAATAAACTTCTACACACCGAACTCAGAGGGAAAAACACCTTTTGAAAAACTATGTAACAATATTCCCAAAGCATATGTTCCTTCAGGTGAACAATTCAGCCTGCAATATAACTTTTCACACCCTGAATAATTCTTCTCCCTTTTTTTTTTAATCACTGCGGTTGTTCAAGTAGCTACTTACCCACTTAATAGTTTGATTTCATGATCCGTTATATTAGGGATTTTTCCATAAACAGAATACGTTTGCAATACAGTAGACATGAAGCACACATGGACAAGACAGAATAACAGAAGCACAGATTACATACACATCTGTTCTCTCAGGTCTCAGCCTGAGGAGCAAAGACAGAAGGACACATGCACACAGCAGTCTAAATGCAAGAGATCATCCTCATCTTTTTCAGCTTTCTTCATTTATATCAGCTCACTGACTAAGTACAGGTATACTTGGGGAAGAGGGGCATGCAGACATCCAGAAAAAAATACAAAGAAAACACTTTTGGAAACTGAACACACACATACATTCAGTTGCATATTCATGAGGAAAGGCCATGACAACAGTTTTCAGGAAACTGCAACTGAAACTGAATTTTGTTTTCCTAAATTACTGCAACAAGAGCAGGCTTTGCTGGTCTCTCCTATGAATGTGTCTGTACCAAGAGCCTGCAGATCCCACGAGATCCACAGGAAAGCAGGCCTCACATGCTCCAGAGCTTCCGGTGCAGCCAAAACTCCTGCAGATGACAGCTGTCACTGGACAATGCACAAACGCAAACACTGGAAGTGAACACTGAAAAACTAACATGGCCTGAAGGGATGCAAACTTTTCACACAGCAGGACAGATTTTAACTCTCAATCAGACCACTGATTTATCTGAACTGATTTTGAGAACAGGATAAGAACACCTGCAAAAACTGATGCAGGGTAGTACTGTTTTTCTACTTCTTCCCTTCACAAGGTATATCCACCAAACTCATGGAAAATAGCTACAAAATTTATACCACTTACAATAATGAAATTGGATATGGGCACTCCAAAATGTTGAAGCATGATGAGTGGGCCCATGTATATATTCCTAGCAAGCTTGTGAAGTACTACTGACATTTGCAAATAAGTACAGAAATAAACAAAGCAACGAAGATCCTATTCAAAAGAAAAACCACAGTCCTCTGTCATTTGTCCTGTCCAGTGGCAAAGATGCTGCTGCTCATCAGGACTAAGACATCTCTCCCATCTACAACTTCTTGGACCAGAATGTCACGTGTATGCAGACAGAGATAGGTCATGCTCCAAGCAGACTTTCAAAGCAAGACTAAAGTCGTGATCACTGGATTCCACACATCCACTTTTTTTTAAATCATTCTGCAAAATCTCTCACAGCTGGCCTAAACAGTTTACAAAAACAAAGTGATCAGAGAGATGATTTCTGTTTGCAACACAAATGTCTTCCCTTTCCATGAGCCAGCTTAATGCAGACGTTGCTGCACTCACCCCAGCTGAGGTTTGGCAGGAATCGGGGGAGGAATGATGTTGATGAGTGAAAGTGTTTGAAGCCCAACTAATTTCTCTTCAACTCCTACTGGTCCCCCCTGCTCTCCCAAGCCACTTCCAGCCTGGCACTTGTTAGCAGCTCCCGACGCTGGGGAAAAGAGGTGCCGTGCAAAAGCTTCCTCCGAGCAGCTGAGAGGAGACTCTGAGAAGGTTATGCAGAAATAAAACCAAACGAAATGACTGTTCGCAGGTCGGCACGCTTCACCTATCTTACACCGGGAACAATGGAGAGGCGGGCAGCGGGAGGATAGGGCCCGGGAGGACGGGGCCGGCGGGACGCGCTGTCCGTCCGTCCGTCCGTCCGTCAGCTCTTTGTCCGTCTGTCAGGCAGCCCCGCTGGCCCCATCCCCGCCGCCCCGGTGCGGCCTGCGCGGCACCGCGGCTCCCGGCCGGGGGAGCGGACGGAGCGGGAGCAGCGGGAGCAGCGGGCGGAGGGCGCCCGCCGCCTCCTCATCCCCCGCTCCGCGCCGGCCTCTCC
>VXBC01001842.1:1050860-1187517 GCA_013399945.1 Ploceus nigricollis | reverse complement strand
GGGGCGGGAGAGCCCCTTCGGGCATCGGCCGCGGCGGGGGGCGGCCCCCCGGCCCCTCGGTGTCGGGCCAGCGGCTTAATGCGCAGCAGGGCCTCCCGCGTGAGAGAAGGCCGGAGCGGCCGCGGTCGGTGTCAGGGAGAAGGCTTAACTATTACAGAATTGTTGTGGTCGGAAGGGACCTCTGGAGATCACCCTGTCCAACCCCCCGCCCAGGCAGGGTCGGCTGGAGCAGGTGACACAGGAACGCGTCCAAGTGGGTTTGGAATGTCTCCAAAGAGGGAGATTCCACGACCTCCCTGGGCAGCCTGTTCCAGGGCTCTGCCACCCTCAATGTAAAGAAGTAAAGCCTGATCTGGTTCCCCGCCCCTGATGCATCTCTGGAGTGAGGCCCCACTGCAGACCGCCAGTGTCATTACACACGTGGTGTCCCTCGGACTCTCAGTGCCTCCAAATCCATCTGAAAGTCCCAACATGAGTTTTCTGCACTGTAATCTCCATTATCATGATGTTCGCCATGACCCTGCACAATAAACTATTTGGAGAATCGCTGGAGGCCAAATCTTAAAACCCAACGCCTTCCCTGGACTAGCTCTCCACCCAAACTGGCTACACCTCTGCAGCCTGGGCTGTGGCACGGTGTCACTTGTGCCTCTCAACTTCAGGTAACCTCTTTCAGGGGTTACCAACTTTTCCACGTTTCTCTAAATAAAGTCTTTCACCCAGCAACGCACTTAAAACACGTGCGTACCTCAATTGCTCTATGTCATTTGCGTATAATTAAGCATGTGCTTAAGTGCTCTGCTGGATTGAAGCCAAGATCTGCATGAGCTCTGTTGGGTAAAATTTACCAGCTTCGCTGGGCTTAGCTCTGTGAGTCATTCAATCAGCAGAAGCCCAAAGCTTTTTGCTACAAGCTTAGTTATTCCCAGGCTGTCCTACAGGATCACCCTGTCTCTGTGATGAGGCTTATGCCCTTCACTCAGGTCCTGTTAGAAGTGAGAAGCATCTGCCTGGTGAGTCAGCTGAACGTAGGGTTTCGAGTTCCTTCAGCAAGGTGCATTAATAAGGTTCTGCACCCTCACGCAGGTCAGAGGTTGTGCCATCAAGTTACAGCGCAAGAAATTGCACTAAGAAGAGAGTATTAATGACACCAGGACCCTGGTGAAGGTCTGCCCTGACTTTGTGCAATATGTACATGTCAAAATGATGGTGTAGAGTACTCAATCTCTATGAACAGAGGAAGAGGTTAATAAAATGTAGCTACGTTCCATGCAGTCCTCTACAATTTTACACAAATACAAAAAGTGTCATTAACCCGCTTATTGAATAAAATGGGAAACATTTTCATTTCCAAAGAGTTTTAGAAACTGAGGGAAGACGTACATTTATTCAGCTTTGATTTTTTTTTCCTTCAAAGACAGTTAACTTGGTGACTTTACTCATTTTTCCCTGTCAAAAAAAATATCTTTTGAATTGCATTAAGTCTGAGTCGGAAAGCTCAGCACTAAAACCTTATTTTAAAACACACTGAGGAATTAAAGCTTTCTGCAGGGTGAGCACAAGTCTTTCTCCAAGGACACATCAATTGGAACCCGCTTTTCAAAATATCTGTTTGGCAATTAACAGTGTAATACGAAGAAGAAAGACTGCCTTGTATTTAATGCAAAAAAGTAAGACTCAGCATATTTGAGTGCTGTTCATTACTCTCTTATCATTCTTCTATGACCTTAATCAAGACATGTTCCAATTTTCAAATGACAGTTTGGGTTAGGGTGCAGGTTTTTGTGTTGTTTTAAGAGGAATTAAGCACCTATAAATTGTCAAGTTTAGTAAGAATCTTAACAGTGCTTTGTTCATCTGGAAGTCCCCTCCACCAGGGCAGAGGTGGTGAAGGGACACATCAGCCCCTGGAGCTCTCCCTCACGTATTTTCAAATGATGGCAGTTCCTCACCAAGTCACCCAGCTGTGGTACTGATGTTCATATTGGTGTTTAGACACATATTTAATACTGTGCTGTTTATTTATTAATATTAGTATTTTGACATAGCAAAATAGAAAATAAATATATAAACTCAGTAGGTTGAGAAGCTTAAAGGAGCATTTGCATTTTGACCTACATTTTTTCCTTACACTGCTCTGTAAATAGCAGAAAAACTCTGCTTTTCCCTAGGTAAAATAATTAATAGCCTTTAATATAGTCTTTCCTGTCCCTTCTGAATTCCAAAAGTTGCCCACCCATGAGAAACCCTCTAAAAGGCAATGTGTATGCAGCATGGAGCACAGTACCTTTCAGTTTTAAGAGAGCTAAATACTGGAAAGTAAAAAGCACTTCACCCTCCTTCCTTTTATTTTTCTTTTCTTCTGTTTTCTCTATAAATCTAGAAACAACAAAAAAAAAAAAAAAAAAAAAAGAAGCACAAATAGTTTATGTATTAAAAAGTGGCTTTGGGGAATCGCTGGGGAATACATGTGGTTTAAAATGTCTTAACCAGGAAGTAGCTTCAGAACATCAAGCAGAACCAACACATTTGACCTCCTGCATGAAAAACTAGAGGATTTAATTCAGAAATGTATGCATCAAGCCAGTAACTTCTACTGAAGTAGCTGTTGACCTGGAGAGATCCAGTCTGGGAATTTGAGAGAGAAGTCCACCAGTTATGTAGGTTTTTAAGATGGCCTCATAGCCTAGCTCTCAAATTTATGCCTTTGTGTTTGTCTGCATTAATCAAGCCTGAGCTTCTAATTATTCATTTGAGCTATCAGGTTTAAGGACTGTGTATCAAGATTTTTAACTTGATTCTCCAGGTCTTGCTTTATTCTTGTAAAAAAAAATAATTCTCCTTCCAGAGAGATTAAAAATTCAAAAATTATTTTTGTTTGTTTGAAAATACTATTAGAGTGGGCCTACAGCTCAATCATTTAGACCACAGACAGATAAATCAACAAATATCAAGTGCAGCTTCTTTTCACCCACCCAAATCTCCTTTTTTCTGTGCTTTTAGAGTGATGTACAGAGTCCAGTGATGTGACCTGTCCTACTGACTGTCCAGGCTGAAGTTCCCTGCTGCTTCTCCATCCTTTGTCATGTAAAACAAGTATACAGCATGTCCATCTTCTCTCCTTCCCCCTGCAGATGTCACAACTCACCATTAACAGTCTCATTCCTTCCAACACATACGGTTGGCTTCTCTTGAGCAAAAAAAATAAAGATCTGTTGGACTATTTATGTCTGTTTGTGGTTACAGGATCAGGCCAAAGGAAATGTGAAAAACAATCTGCACTTCAGCAATCAGTGTTTTTACTGAGTATTTTATAATGATGCTAAGTCTTGAAAAAACTGACTGAAGAAGATCAGTGAAGAGTTCATGTCAGTAGTTTACATACAGAGAGCGCTGCTTGAAAAACATTTATGCTCTCATAAGAAGGTATTTGCAAACAGAAAGTTCAAACCCAAGAGAAAGCATGAAGTGCTAGGGTGTGGACAGACACAATTCATCTTCCCAAGCAACGCTAAACCCACCTTTTCTGTACTTGTGGAATCATCAAACAGTTGAAGTTCACAGCTTTGGTTGAAGATGAGAGTAACTTGACTTTGAGAGATCTCTAACATCCCCCCACTCCCATTATTCTTCTTCAGTTTCTCTCCTCCCCTCCTTCCTTGTCCACAAAGGTCGCTGGTTGGTAGCCAGTATGTGTCAGTGATAGAATGCATGGTGCTTTAGAAATGCCTTGGTGAATGCCTGACATTTCAGCAGCGGATTCAATCAGGGAACAGTTGCTACTGAAAGCTAGAAAATCACCTTCCATCCATTTTTTCAATTGGAATATTTCACCAGGGCTTTAACTAGCGTGCATATTCAATGCAGAAATGTAATGAGTCCATTGTCTGAGCATCCACTCACGTTGACTGTAAATTGCTCCTCTTCATTTCAGCATCCCTGGTGGAATTTGTGCTTTAATTATTTAATGTTTTTTGTAGCAAGCTTTCAATTCATGATCCCACGTAAGCCTGACTCAATAGTCTGCCTTGCCCTATATTGCTGGCAGATCAGGAATCAATCACAATGCCACAGAGTGGCACAGTGTGCTCATCCTGACATTACTGATGCACGGAAATGTGGGGGCATGCAATGGCTCAAAACACCTGGGCATCTGATGTTTGCAAACAAAAATAATTACTTACGGTCAGTATTGGTTAGAGGGTGCACACAGGTCACCCAGCTCTTTTCCTTTTTCCCAGAATCTTTTCTGTTCCCAAAACTGTTTGCAGGAGAGCACTGTTCCACTTCCACCTGAGCCATGAAGAATTCTTCATATCAGATTAGTTTCTAATGTCACAAACATGCCTGGCCTGACTCAGTCATTTATTTTGTGATAATACAGCAGCCTGAAGTGCTTTAAAACTTGAGGTCAAGACAACAAAAAAATCCCAGAAAAAAAAAAAAAGTTTGATGAGAGACATACCTGTCTGAAAAAAGAAAGATAGCAAGGCAGTATCAGTCAGGGTGGGATTGTGTAGACACGAGACATTCAGATATCTGTAATAAGTCTGGCTTGGTCCCACCTGGCATTCCTGTAAAATTAGCATTATAAATCTCTAGACTAAAAGAAGAGAGGATGTTTAATGTCCCATGCTGAGATATCTAATAGACAGAAAAAGCAACAAAAATGATGATAATGCAGCACTTGCCTAACACAAATTGTCAGATGACACGAGACAGAACTTAAAGAACCCATTTCTCTGCCTTAAAACACAAGTTATAAGTGGAGCAGAAAACCATCTACTCTTAACTTAGATTGGCAGCCTACCTAAGACATTCAAGTTGAATTAACTGCAGATAGGAAAGCAAGAGGGCCTTAAACCCCAGTGTGAACACTTTAGGATTAAGCTTTTCAGAAATAAATGTAAAGGAAGTGAGGGATATTTTATCTGTAAAAGAGGGAACATCCACACAGGGATTTGGTGGGTTTTAACTGTTGCAATTTAATGTCACACCTTTACTTAATTCATCTTAATCTTTCCCATGTGTCTGTCCCACTGCAGCTGAGTTCTTTAATTTGAAATATTATAGTGGATCTAATTTGAAAGACAGCATTAGCTGAACCATTAGCTAAAGGCTTGTCGGGGTGGGGAGGTTACTCAGGGATGAGTAACCAGCTACTTCATACCTACTTTGTGTCAATGCTCTTGGTTTAGTTTATCCTGTTGTAGGCTGCATCACACCACCTTGCATGTGCTGAGAGTTTGTGCAAGCCAAGTACAGCATTTTAAATTCAGATTCACACTTCTTTACAAGTCTAACACTGACCTGATTAAAAGCAAGATGCAAGATGTGCAGAGCAGGTAGGACACCAGGCTCTGATGCAGTGGCAAGGATGGGAGATTGATATTTACCAACCAAAAGTTCAAACACAAAAACGTATATTAAGCTTAAATATATATATATGTGAGTATATGTATGTATGTATATAGAGGCAGGGTTCTCAGAACTAGATGACATTTAAGGTCCTTTCCTACCCAAACCACTCTATGATTCTGTATATTTAAGCCCAAGAGGTTGTACATTCCCAGGGTTACAAAGATCAAGCGATTATGCCAAATGGGATGTTTCCATATATTGGTTGAGCCAACAAACAATATATGGAAATGCCAACAGAGTATAGAAATCTGAATCTGTGAAAGCCAGTAAAATCTCTAACTTAGTTGGCAGTAAAGGAAGGGGGAATGAGAAGAGCACAAATGGACCTTGAAGACCAGGGAGAAATTCTAAAAGGCTGGAATTGGAACTCTGTAAGCTAATTGCTCAACACAGCAAAAAAAGGAAGAGTTTTGGGTTTTGTGTAAAAACATAATACAAATCATAATGTTGCCCTCCCATTACTGGTTTCCTCTGGTACTAAACTCAAAAACTGCCTCAGAATAAAGAAATATTGGAACAAGACAGGGTATTAACCATTCTCCAAATTACATAGAGCCTATTCATGACTGTCAGAAGTTGAACTGACTGGGCTGCCATAAATTTATTAAGTTAATCAAGCCCCAGTGGGGACTAAGCAAAACCTCAGAGGCCTCCAAAAATGCCAGATAAATGGACAACACAATAGCCAACGAAGTTCATTGTATCTGCATAAAGTTCTGAATTTAGAAGAAAAGGCAAACTGCTAAGATCCATTATAAATGACAAATGGCCATGGTACAGCTAAAGAAGGGCCTTGGTGCAGAAAGGCAAGAAGGTAAAGTTGCTGATAAGTTATTTTCTGATGTGCCTTTCTTATAAAATGAGAAGTGAACTGGATGAAATCTGTCACAAGGCCAAAGCAAGCAAATTAAATGTTACTTGAATGTAGTGATGACTGCTTTTTCTTTCTAAACACAAGGATGCATTGAATGGAGTTGATTGTACCAGAGTATTCTACAGGAGGATGAGGACAGGTAAATTATCAGATTTAATCAAGCAGGTCCAGGTCCAGGTCCAGCCTCCTCTGGATGAGGATGGAGAAGAAGATGATGGAGTTCAGCTCAGTAAGGATGGAGAAAAGACCTGAATCTATGGCTGAGCTAAAGGACAGCAATATTGCAGAGGTGGTTTAGTAGGGCAGTGCAGCTGTTCACAAGCTGGACATCAGCTGATGTGCACATCACGCTGTTAGGTGTGACCTGGCTTAAACCTTGTAGGACACAAGGGAATCACTTCCATTCAGCCTGCACAGGACAGCTGAGAGTTCAACTGGGCAGAAAGATATGGCCCAGTTGGAAAGGTCAGTAGGAATGCCAAGAGGTCTAAAAAACTGACCCAAAAGGCACATGTTCCAAAGGAGAATGCTAAAGGGGAAATATGATCAGGGTCTTCAAACATGTAAGAGGACATCACACAGAGAAGTGGAGAAAGCTGGTTTCCCTGCCCTTGGGAGGTATGTAAGACATAAATTTTTACCTTTAGGTTAGGTATTTTTCTGTTTTTCTAATAGCAAAGGTCACAAACCACTGGAATGGTCTATGGGGTTGTGGAGTCAATAGAGGTCTTTAGAAGCAGTTTGCACAAATAAACCATGAATGCTTGAAGAGGTAACCTAGATCACAGCCTCTGCCACCAGGTGCCCCCAGCTTTGGTTTTTGTGTGCAGATAAAGTAAGCAAACAGATAAAATAGGCTGAAGAACAATAAAAAGATACAATATCTTGACATAGATCTGTGGTACAACTTCAAGCAGACTGCTGTGGTCCAGCCATCTCCAGCCATCTCAGAGACTGGGAACTTCAGAGGATTCAAAGAGCAACAAGTAGGATCAAGGGTATGGCAATTCCCAAAAGATTGAAACGATTTGGATTATTATCTTCAGAGAAAAACAAGGGAGACAGAATAAAAGTACATGAAGTAATATCTGGTACAGAATAAAAAAATCAACAAAGAAAGAATACAAGAGATTAAAATGGGGAACTTCTCTGCTATGGGACATCCAAAGCATCCATGCTAAACTCAAAAGGATTCTGAAGGAAAATGTCTTGCCAACATGGGTACCTGAGGCACCTGCAAGGCTATAAAAAAGTCTGATTCCTCTTGCTTGACATCAGCCCTTTGCACCATAGCCTGTGGTTGTACCACGCTCTGTCACAGAATGGGCATGAAATGGGCAAAAGCAGACAAAAAGCAGAAGTTTCAGATATTGCTCTTTTTAAAAACAGCAAAGGGGGCAAAAAAAAGGACTGTTTGTTTCCAAGAGGATGCTGTTTATCCTGGTAGGCTGGGGCTGGCTGGCCATGCCTGCTCATCACTGAAAGAACAGAGTAAAAGACTGTTCCAAGCACTCTCTGTGTTAAATATACCACATGTCCTGAGCCAAAAACACTGCTTAGCCCCAAAGCAGTAACTTGAACAGACTTTGTAAAGTCATGGCCTTGTTGCCATCTTAAGAGAACTCAGGGTGTGGATGAAGGAGGTGCCTCTGTGTGTCTGGTTTATCCAATAACGAGCAAACAGTGACAAAGGATCTCCAATCCCCATGACAGCATTGACTACCTAAAAAGAGAAGGGCAAAGGTCTTCAGTGCTAAGCCTTACCCAAAGTTGACTTAATAAACCTAGTTATTACTGAATAACTCCAAGCATGAAATTTGCAATTATCTATACCTGTCAGCTGGTGCCTATGAAGAACCAAACTTGGAGGGGATCCATTTAAGGACACTAGAGACACCAGAAATCTCACAGATATACCAGAAATTTTGCCAGAAGTTTGTTTAAAACACAAAGCAGTCTTTAAGAGACCAGTTTCTGTAAGGAATGTGGTGCTGTGTGTAAGCATTAAGAAAAATGTGACCTTTGTAGTGCTAATACATCACACTGTTTTACACAAGGGGAGACAGGTCCCTCCCCAGCTTCTCTCCGTGGGTCCACTTTGATAAGGAAGGGATGCTGCACATGATATGACCTCTCCATTGATCACCTCAGGAGTGGCAGCAGTTGTTTTTTAACATTAGAGCCCATGATGGAGCAACACCAACCTATTTTCAGCTCACAGCACTGATGCAGTTTTCAAATTGTACATGGATTCCAACAAGCTTGATGGAAAAGCACCATCTCTCCTGGTCTTCTAGAACATCACACCTGGTGTGGCATTTGTGAAGCCCCTTTCACACTGACATAACCCTTTAGAAGGTTTTGGTGAGGACTAACTCTCCCTGCAGAAGGAGAGCACCCTGCCACACCTCATGCCCAGGCAGATTCAGAGAGCCTGAGGTTGGTCAGGAGGTTGGTGCATGTAATGCCAGCTCAGAAAGCTCCAGAATAGCAATTACCACCTGCTTGGGAAATCCAGGGAGCTTGGCTAAGCCTTGGGGACAATGTAAAATGAAAGTGGTCAGAAGAATGTCAGAATGGTTTGAGTGTGGGCTGGGGGTATCCCAGACAACAAAGCCTGTTTGGTAGGAGCTGCTTTCCATCTGCAAAGCAGATGAGAGTTCAATGTGAGGATCATTTAAAAGTCAAATAAATGGTTTAAAATGGCTTGTAGTAAGTAAAACCATATTTCTTTGTGAAGTAAACTGCCCTTGTTTGCTGGGTGGATGCATGCACACCAAGCCAGACAAGCAGATGAAGAAAAACTGGTACCTGGGTTTAAGGAGAGAGCCTTGGCCAGTCTGAGAGGAGGTGCAGTAAAAGGTGGAAGAAAATAACCCATCAGTGCTTCACAGGGCAGGTGGGCAAGGAGCTGATGGTGGATGAAAGCACATAACTGGAGAGGACAAATGGTGACAGTGGATTGCAAAGTAATACACAGGATATTCTTCTGGGTCAAAGCATTGTGTCAAGAAAGAGGCAGCTTCCCTTCCCCACAGCCCCTCTGGTGAGCTGACAAGGTTTGCAGAGCTGCCAGTGGTTGTGCAGTAGGTCCTAACTGCCAGACAAAGTTAAATCTCAATTTTCAGAAGCTAGAGGCACAGAGAAAGTAGACCCTGATAAAATATCTAGCTGATAACCTTGACAAAAATCACAAAACTAAATAAATAAGCAGGAGCAGGAGATTCTGGGTAACTCATTGAATACAAAAGGGCAAACCCAAAAAGGTGACCCCAAATCCATAATACCTCTGGGGGAAAAAATAGCTTTATTTTAAAAAAATATCATCATATTATCAAAGACTCCTTATCAACAGCAGTAGATTCAAGCTGACAGGCTGAAATCAATGCCAGCTATTGGAATATGAAGGCATCATAAAAGGCTACGACTTCCTTTGAAAAATGTATATTTAGATTTAGATCAAGGATACTTTCACTTCATCACCTTGGCCATTTTTTAAACAACTCACTTAGCATATTTAATGAAAGATATGATAGTCAATCTCATTTCTAATTGCATGCAAATTTGCAATATTTTGTGGATTGGTTCCTGCTTCGGAAATGTCTCTGTTTGTAGTACAGCCCACTTAGGTACTAAAATGGCAGCTTTCTTTCCACAGTTTACAGAGACGTTAACGAAGCTGGAGCTGTCAAAAAATAAAACATCCTCTGCTGTAGCTGTGCATACTAACAAGTAGTCTTAATGCTGGTGAAATTTTCATGTAGAAATGAGTAAGCCAGTGTCCTTAAAAAGAAAGAAAACCAGGCCTTATTTAGTGCCAAAGTAGACAAACAAAATAATTTGTTAAAGAGAGTGAAAAAAACCCCACAACTCAAGTTCAAAATAACAAAGAATGTGTTATTGAAGTAAGTCATGTTGGAAATACAAAAGCTAACTGAATCACAAATAAAGAAAATTAGTAGAAGACTGGGGTTTAGCATAAGGTGAGGCAGCATCAAAATATCACATGCAAAAATAGCGAACAGGCTGGTTTCTTAGAACAGAAAGAGGATGTTGCTGTGTCTTCACCACAGAAACGCTGATCATAGGCATATAAAATGGTTAATATTGCAGCTTCAAAGTTTAGTCTAGTGAAAGATGATTTTTCATAATAATATAGGGGCATGTCCTTTGAAGCTAAAATAGAAAAAGGCAAAGGTACAAAAATTTCAGTTGCCCTTGCAGGAGCAGTATCCTGAAGCCAATGACAAAGACCAGCTGCTCACAGTTAAATCAGATCAAAATTCCTACAAGGTAGCAGCTCAGGGTGCACAGCCCTCTAAAACACAGGGCAAAAAACCACAGATGATGGTTACTGTTGGAAATTGTTAATAGTCTGAACCTGTAAAATTTTTTAATACTTCAAATCATTCCTAACAAATTTGTATTGGGGTACTACCCAAGAGGTCCTGCTGGAACCTACTTGTGCTGGACACAGCCATCAAAAGAACAAGATGTCTGTCCATCCTCAAGTCTGTTAAAATATGTGAAGACACAACCACCAACAGGAATATAACATTCTCTCTCTCTCATTGCTGAATTTGCACATCATCTCACCATTCCCTGCAAGATGTCTATTTTTTATAGCTGCAAACAAATGAAGGAATGTTAACCTTAAATCACCGCAGCTCAGGAATGTGGGGAGGAGAGAGGGAGCACACGGAGCTGCTGTGATCCTTCCCTGTGATCTGCCTGACCCCGACCAGCAGCTGCTGTAAAAGCACCACCTTGCACGGCCAGGCTGTCCCTGTGTGTTTGCATAGTTTCTAGTCAGGGTCATGGATTCAGTGTCCAGAAAAAAAACTTCTTTGCATGGTGGGAGCTTTTTCAGACCTAAACTCTGTAGCAGCAAACCACCATCAACACAGATCACTCCACCTAAAGGATTTATCAAGTTTTTGCAATTCATCTAGGATAAATCATTCTCTTGTCCCCTCAGTAGATCTTAAATTTAAAGAAATTTGCATCAGAGTGTGAAAAAGAAATCTCAATCATCCTCTAGAAAATGAGATACTGGTCATGAAACATTGCACTTCCTGTAATTGCCATCACATTGTAAAAGCAGTCATGCTGACACAAACTGCAGTTTAATTGTTCACAAAATACTTGAACTTCACAAGATGACCCATTTGATCCCAGAGCTGGCACAGCAGCCACGCCTTGAATGTGCTCACAAGTCCTGTTTGAGGAGCAGTACCCCTGAGCTGGCTTCTAAACACCACAGCAGCTGCCACCCCCTGTGCACTGCTGGATGTGCCCAGGTCCTGCATCCCTCCCCTGCCAGGGCATCCCCCACCCCCAGCTCACCCTCATTCCCACCAGATGGGAAGTGTCCCCTGCAATGCATCCCCTCCCTGTAGCCTCCATACAGATGGGCACTCCCTTGTGCAGATGGTCCTGCCTGTCCCCAGCCTCCCTCCCAACACCTTAAAGCCCTTAAATCACTCTTTAAACTGCTTCCTCCCACAGGGACATTTCAAACCACATCATAGCCCACCAAAAGCTACCAGCAACCCAGATTTCTTCCCTTGGAACCTTTTTCAAGCTGGAAAAGGTGGGACAAGATACTGCATGCTGTCACACTGCTAAGCACACTAACCTGTCACTGGGTTTTATTCTAGACCCCTTCCAAGATTCCCTGGCTTTGCAATTACCAAAGAATCCAAATAGCAAGGATACAGCAAAGAAGGCACCAGAGACATGGAGCCACACCTACAGCCCTTGCTTTGTGGTGTGAAATGCAGGATTGCTGACAGTGAGCATGAGGCAGCTTAGGGCTGCTGCCTGGAGGAGCAAAGCACTTGGAATTTTACAAGGAACAAGGCAGTAAGAAAAGCAGAGGAACCAAGGGAAAACAAATGATGACCAGCTAGCAAGTGCCTCTTTGGAGATGCCCAGCTCCATCAAGGAGCTGCACTGGAGTTCTCATTCTGCTGTGAGTTTTCTTCCATGAACACACCACTGTGTGCTCTCCTGAGCACACCCTGCCAGTACAAACTTTCTGAAGTCCTGTGAGAAGCCTCCAGGGCTGTGGGTTGCACTTGATCACATGCACAGGAAAGGAGGCTCCCATGGCAGCTGGTGCATTTTCCAATCAGTCCCACACCTACCCTGGGAATTACCATATCTGCTACTGGAGGGCACTGGGAGGAAGAGGTTATGAGTAGCTGCCATCTGCAGCAGGGCAGTCACAGAGCACAGCAAACCACACATAGAACAAAATATGGGTGATCTCAGCCCAAAAGACCCTTATCTGCCATTTCATTAATTGCCAGCTAGTCACATGCTTCATTGCACAACCTGAAGTAGCATCCCACAACAGGTTTTTCCCTCCAAATTGACATCTAGCATGCACCAGGCACTAAACTGGTATGAGATGCAAGTTTGGTGGACCATGGTACACAGAAGGAACTTGCCTTCAGTTTATTTCCTAAAGCAGACAGGCCACGGTGGCCACAGCACCAGGTGGTTTGCCTCTCCATTTCCCCTTCCCCTTCCCATAACTTCCGCAAGAACAAGGAGGTCTGCATCTCCCCAGCCCTGAGGAATACTCCAGTGCATTCCCCATGGAAAGGTACCCAAGGAGCAGCAGCCCCTGTGGGAAAGGACCCTTCCTGGAAACTTAGCAAAAGCCGATTTTGTTCGCAGTGCAGAGGAACACAAGTCTGAGCCCCTCTTAAAACAGTCTTTAAGGATGCCAGCAAGTCCCAGTGAATCTCATATTGGCACATACTTGTGGCCATAAATTACTCAGACATGAGTGAAAGAGGGCAGAGACTGCCAGTGTCCTGTCCAGGGGATGAACAGAGGAGACACAGCCCTGGGAATGTGCAGCTCCGGGGCCAGCACAGCCACCACTGGTACCACTTGTGCCCATCTGCCTGACCCCTGAGCACAGACACCCCCAGCAACCAGGGACAGCCTTTGCCACAGCCCTACCAGCTCTTCGTTGTGTGAATTGCTGGCAGCTGAATCCATCTCTCTTCTTTTCCTGCTTTGTGCCATGGACACTGAAAGCAGAGGATGGAGGTGGCTAACTACAGTGTCCTCGTCTTTCTGCAGCGATTTCCAGTTCATCTGCCCCTAACCTAAATCTTGGCAGCCCAGTCCAGTGATACATCACAAATCATTTGCGTCAAGCAGACCCACGGGCGCGTTGCTGTCAGTAGATGAGCTTCTTCCAAGCCTCAGGATTTATGGCTGCATCCAAAGCACCAGTGCCATGGCCAGGATGGCACAGACTCACCCACAGTTTGACTCCTTCAACTGCTCTGAGAAAAGACAGAAATATTAAGGATGAGCGAAAGACCATGTCACAAGGAAAAAGGACATAAGCTATCAAATAAGGAGGGAAAAACCAAACAGCCCCAAACCAAAGAAAATGAGGGCTTGACAGTAGCTGAGGTTACACATGAAGAGGAAGGGAAGAAGCATCTCCCACTCAGCTGGAGAAAGTCAGCACAGAAGAGGCTGCAGGACAGCGGAGCACCTTGACTGCACACTCTCTGCCCTGGAGCATTTTGTTTGGCTTTTTTCTAAACAGGAGGTACAAGTCCAGGCTCTGCTCCTGAAGATCTTGTCAGAGATGGTGCCCAGCCAAATGGGAGATCCAAAAAGAGTCTCAGAGGAGCTAGAGCAAAGCTTTGTATCTGGAGCCATGTATGATAAAAAATCTCAGATCAGTCTGCTCCAAACATTGAGGAAGTCTGCATGGGGGTGGAAGCATGATGGCCAAGATCTGCCTCTTCTCTGACAGGTAAGCCAATTTTAACTTTCCAGGTCCGAAATGGAAATAGTTTCTCTCACAGACACTGTCCAGTAGGAAAAATTTGAGCTGAAAGATTTTGTTTCCATCATTAGAGCAAAGACAATATATCAACTTGCAAGAAAAGACCAACAGCAAGTGGCTTTTCTTAGGTTTTAGATGGCTCTTTTGGGTTTCTTTTCTGCTGTTGTTTTACATTTATGTCACAAACCAGTCTGTCTAGCAAGCATTTCTTCCCTGAGAGTGCTGGCAAACAGCAGAAGTAGCTTCTCCTCTCCTGCACCCCCCACCACGCTGAGTGCAGCGTACCAGCTGTCATTTGCAAACACTTATCCCATAACAGTGACTGCCACTCTGGGGCCTGGGACTTCCAGATTTCTTTCCATTCCCAAAATTCATGACAAGTGGCCTGATTTGCAAAGAAAAGCCAAATAAGCAGAAACACAAAAGAAATCGGTCAGCTTGTGAAAAGCATGCCTTAAATCTGTCTCACTTTTCCTGGCTTTTTTTAGTCTAGATTTGGAGTTCTCTGCCGAACCCACTGGATCAAAAGTCCCTTGGCAGAGCGGGGCACAGCGTGGCTTTGCCTTGTGCCTCCCGGTGCCACGCGCGGTCCCCAAACCTGTGCCGGGGCTCCCCCGCGTGTGACCGTGACGTCAACAAGCGTTTGTGCTGAAATGCCGAGTTTTGGCGGAGCTCACAAGCGCGCTGCCAGCGCGCAGGACACAAACAAGCGGCGGGCCGGGCCGGGCCGGGCTGCGCGGCTGGCGCGGAGCGCTGCAGCAGCGCGGAGCCGGGAGCGCTGACGGACGCGTGAGCTGCGATCGCATTGCAAAACCGCGCACGGGCTGGCGCTGCAGCCCGGAGCCTGCACGGACCCCCCCGGCTGCACGGGGCTTGCACAAGAGCCTCCGAGCCAGGGAGTGACGCTGCTTGGGCGCTGCCGGTGCCCGGAGCCAGCGCTGCGATTTGGCTCCGGCAGGAGCGAGCGAGCGCAGGTACGGACAGGATTTATTTTTCCTGTTGAAACACATTCGTCTGCAGATTAGCGGCGGCTCTGCCCACAGGGAGCCCAGATACCACCAGGTGACTCTTCTTTGCCAGCCCACAGCCATCCCCAGAAGCAAACAACACCCAGCTCTCCAGTCAGCACCTGGTTCCTCTGGGATTTATGTCCTGCGGTCCAAGCAGATAAACCCAGGTGCTGCAGGGACACTGACCTGCAAACTACTTTTTTTTTTTTTGCCCCCAAGCAGAGAGAAAAAACAACACCTATAAGACAGGGGTTCCTTTTCCTAGAGAACAGCAAATCTAGTGTTTCTGAACCAAATCCAAGAAGGCTCTGTAAAATTCCCACTTTCTAATTTTTGCCAACAAAAAGAGGCCAAAGCAAAAAGCAAACCCACAGAAATCCACTGCTGCTTCTGTTCCTTATTTAGGGTAGACTGCCTCTGAAATCTAATTATCTCTCTGCAACTCCCTGTGCAGTCAAGGCAGACAGTGAGGGATCTCCAAGGAGCAATTCTTTTAACCTGCCTGAAACACCTACCTGGGGATGTGACCGACTCTCTCTCACACCCAGCACTCAGGGATGCTACACTGAAATTACTCCAGAATTACTGTCTTCTGGGACATGCAAGTCAGACTGAACTCTTACACTCAGCAGAACTTGTTCTTTCAAATATTAGCCTCCTCAAACACCTGGAGGTGAAGGAACATCTTGGGTGTGTGTTGACCCAAGGGACTACAACAACGGCACAATTGGTCTGCAAGAGGAGGCTATTTCATGGTTTGTGCTTTATTTTCCCTTCTTTCCACAGATAATGGCAATCTAATAACTGGATTTAGAGTTCCCATACAGCCACACAACAGTTTGCTTTTCCATTCATTGGATCCAGAAATGTCCCTGCTCAGGGGCAGCTGTGAGATATGAAAAGGATATTCCAGTGGGGGAAGTGCACCTCTTGCCTGCTGCTGTGTTCTGCATCACTGTCCTGCAGCAGGAGAGGTTCCTCCAAAGTGAATGCTGCTCACCTTGCTACAAGAAAATCAGTGCTTTGGAAGACAAGCGTTGATGCAGTGGTTGAAGAATTCCAGCCAGAGAGGATTTGCCACTCGCTCTGTAAGGAAGACAGGGGAAAAAAGGAAAAGTGACTGGTGGGGACAATGGTTCATATCAAAGCTAAGCAAGAGTCTCTGCAGTTTTTAAACTTTTTAAACTCTGCAGTTTTTAAAGTTTTTAAAAGCACAAAGCACTGTTGGCTAGAGACAGAAGAGGAAAGGGCAGGAATACAAATGGTGGGATGAGAAGCATCGCTGACAGTGGGTGCTCAACCCAATCTGAAAGGCAATCCATGCTGCCTGAGAGCTCTTCAGTCACTGCAAAAAACCACCAATTTCTGGGTAACAGAAGAAAGTCCTTCAAGGGACACAGTTCCTGCCTCTCTAGAGCCAATACACAAAATGTAATTAAGCTTACATTTCCAGGGACAGCTAATTATGGAGCCACCTGTAAAGAAGCAGTGCCATCCCTGCCATGTACATCCCAGGAGGCTGGGAGTGTTGGTGAGGACTTAGAGGACTCTGCACAACACGAAGGAGCAGATATCTCAGCAACATTTACTGAGACCCTTTCCATCCTTAACCAATGGATAGGAAGAACAGAAAGAAATCATGGGTGCAATTGCATTTTAAGTGAGAGATAAAGGTTTTGTGGCACCTTCTTCCAGTGGGAAGGCTGTGTGCTGTGGATGGCCACAGTAGGAGCCACCCAAATTTTCTGAGCATCAGGCTCAGGCAGACTAAACAAGTTTGAAGGGATTGAACCAGCATGAAGGGAGGCTGAAGGGGAACAGTTGTGGAGCTGGAGTGTTCAGAACAAAAGCAGTGAAGGAAATGGACCAGCTGCCTGCACCATGCCACAGAGTGGGGAACACATAAAATCAACAGTTATGACACATTTGCAGGCACAAACTTAGCACAAGGGTGTTACCAACACCTGGTGAAAAGATTCACATGCCAAAGCATCAATGCCAATGGAAAGGTAGGTGACAAGAGAGGAAAGGTTCGTCCTCTGGCAAAGATGTCAGGAACCACTTTTGAACCCACAACCCTGTCTACCTGCTCAGGCAGCTCGATCTGCCCAGGACACCAAAAACTGCCACCACACCCCACACAGGCCACTCTAACCTGAGGCACCAACTCTCAGCTCTGTTGCTCAAGACCAGAGCTCTTGCATCCCATATGTTGTTCCTCAGATGGAAAAAGTAATCCCAACTCAGCTGCTGACCATGGCAGATTGATGTGAAAGTCAGTCCTGGAGGCCAAATTTAAAAACTCTTCCGCCAGCTGAGAGTGTGTTTGCCAAAAGTAGTCTTACCCAAACCTCCAGCTGGGCTTACAGAGCTCTGCTTTCTTCCCCCTGCTTATCTCCAACTCGGTTCCTATTAACAGCTAATTTCCCCTCTACATCCTTATCTGCCTACTCAAAGAGGGATGTTGCAACACTGAGGTTATTAGCTCCCAGAGGTGGGGTCCTACAGCTGCTCACTACCCTCTGCTCCCCTGAAACCAGACAAATCCTGTCAGCACCCCCAAACCAGGAACCTGTTGCCCTGTGACCCTCCAGGAGCATCTCCATCAGACCCAGCTTCCTGATCCCTGTGTGTTTGCTGGGAATCTCCAGCACCACAGTGCCAAAGCCAAGGAGAAACATTACCTGGATCGAGTCAATAATTCCCCAGGACCATCTGCCAAGGACCAGCATGAAGGCATCTGTCCTGCCACTCACTGGCAAACATCTTTTTATTTTACTTCTCATCATCACCTTCATTTAACTCCAGCCCAGAAAGCTCCACAGTGGATGTCAACACAAGAGAGAAAAAGGAAATATTTTCAAATTTAAAATTAACCTGAAACCCAGCAAACACTAAATTGCCTTGTAATCGAATTCATTATATTTGTTGGTAGGAAACAGAAAATGCCCAGCTAAGCACTATGTATTTAGCATTTTAAAGCTAAAAATAGTAGTAACTACGTCAGCAGGGAGAAGGAGTTTGAACAGAAAGTGAATGATCACCAGCAATTATTTCTGGATATTTTAAGTAAGTGCCCTGAAATTGAAAAAGGCAGCACATGTTCAAATCCCTGTCCAGGCTTACAGGACAAATATAACCAGGTAAAGTATTAGGTAGAGGGAAGGAATGCTAAAGCCAACCATAAGGAGAAATTAGAGGTTAGGAATACCTATAAGGAAGCAAGATGTTCTTCGGGAAGATTTGACACTGAGAATGATTTCAAATTTTGAAAGGAGGATTCCTGATCTCCTCTAATAGTTTGGCTACTTCTAGCTCACAAATGAGTTCACTCCATCTGTGAATATTCCTGACACTTTACGTGGTTCAAAGGTTAATTCCTCACTTTCATTCTGAGATGTCAAAGAGTCAAACTTCAGCAACAGCATAGAGCTATAATGTAATAATGTGTTAACTACACAAGAATATGCTTTTCACTTCCTTTAGGAGGATGCTAAAACCAAATCATGGTCTGTGCATGCTCTTCATCAACCATAGCTGTGCCTTAGCTCCATCATAAGGGGCTATTTTCTCCTGAGACACACCCAGGGTGCAGCACCAGGCATTAGCTGCTTAAATTAATGCCTGGATCTCCAGATCCTTGTAGCTTTCTCTCAAGCTTATAGAAGTCTCAACATAAGAGGTCTCTGAATCACAGATGTTGATCTTCAACAGTTCTTGGATTTCAGGAGAAATTCAACAAGTCTAAAAGAAGGCTGATATTTTGTCTGTTTATAAAAGTGTATAACTACAGAGACTGAATTACTATAGGCCTGTCAGTCTGAAGCTAATCCCTGGGAAAAGAATAGTTGATACAGAGCTGAAAGAGATTAATGCCAATCAACATGAAAAACATGAAAACATGAAAAACAAATCTTGTCAAATTAATTCTCATTTTAAGAGATTACAGCTTCCTTGATGGAGCAATAGTATTAATGCAGCAATCCACCACATCGCAGCTCTCCTCCCTCCGGTTGGGCCAGTCCTGCTCTGAATCAGAAAGCCAGCCTAGCATTCCTTAAAATAAACTAAAATCTGGTCAAAGCCTTCAGGATGCAACTGGAAATGGGAACTCTTTAGGGAAGCAGGGTCCTGGTGTGTTCTCCTGTTGGCTCTGAGCTGGTCAGAGTCCTTACTGACAGCCTGGGCAGTAAGAGCATTACTGAGACCACGGGTGAGATGGAGGTGGAAAGGATTAGGGAGCCACTGGAAGAAGAGGAGGCTGTGCTGCTGGGAAGCAGTGATGAATCACCCGAAGGAAGCACAAACTACGTCAGTGGCAGGCCCTGCACGGCTCCAGGCACCCCCAGTGTGGTCAGGCTGGGGGAAGAGCCACTCTGGACAACAGGAGGAGCACCAGGGGTAGCTTAGAATGAGCAGGATGACCTCGGTGGCAAACACAATCCATGGTAGACCACAGGGAATGTCACACAGGAGTGGGAACGCTGTGCTGTGGCTGTTGCAACACTCACTTCAGGTTGGCAAACGGCAGATGGGATGCACAGCTCTGTCATGTGGCCTGGAAGGGATCTTGCTGCAGCACAAGGAGCCCACAGCTCTTCCCTGCTGCCCTCTGAGCATCCGCTGTCTGCAGGGCCATCAGAGGTGAGCAGGCCGAAGCCACCAGCACTGGGCTTGGAATCTAATCAAAACAAAGGAGACTGGAAATTAAGTCTATCCTTTTAGCCCCAGGAACAACCACCATGAGATTTGGCTTCTCTGTCACCAGAGAGCACACACTTCAGAAAAACCTCATTCAAAGCAGCACTGGGGCAGGGTGACTTTGCCATCTCTTACACAGGACTGCAGCTTGCACAAGTGGCCACAGATCATTCCTACAGACCAGGCAGCTGGAATCACATCCAAGCAGTTATTAAAAATAAATAAATAAGTAAAAAATACTGCTAGCTCAGAAACCTCTGAGTCTAACTCACAGCAGTGTTCGTGCCAAGAGGCACCCAAGCTGCAAATCACAGTGTAATACACTGTATTATTAACAGCAACTTAAAGCAGGACACAAACTCAGCACGAAATCCTGCATGGAAAACTGCCCCAGATTACCCATCCCTTTGTACTTAGGCTTCAGTTACACCACGGCTGTTGCATTGCTCTCGTACCTCTGAAGGGCAGGAGGGGACAAGGTGGCCTTGACCTCCCTCCCGCAGCGGGATCCCGCATCCCGGGCCCTGCGAGCTCCTGCTGGAGACCCACCAGAGGGCGGTCGGGGTTGCCTTTTCCCTCCGACTGCATCATGTTCCACCTCTGCGTCCCGGGGAGCCTCACCACTTTTTATCTTCTGCGGCCACTTACAGCTGCATTCTGAAGAGAATATAATTAGTGTTATCACACGCCACAGATATCTACAGATAACAGAACATGTTTGCTACAGATGAAGAAGTTATTTATTAATTGTAGTCCCTGGCTTGTTGGGGCAGCCTCTTTTAGAGCTGCATCAGACAGCAGGCCCCCAGATCCCATGGCTGATTATGCTGGTGTTTATAGGATTGGGGTGCCCACAAAGTTTATGCTGGGTTTTTGAAGACTAAAGCTTCTTCTCCTGTTTTATTTATTCAGGAAGGTGAAAACTACCATATTAAATAGAGATACAAAACATTAGAAAAAATTAAATCTCTTCTTCTGACCTATGACACACCATTATCAGTGTTGAACTCAGCTTCAAGACCACAGTCACCACCACAAGTTTCAGTCAGAGATTATCATGATATCATGATAATCAGAGATTATCATACCATTAGTATTATATAGCTGTCTTTGACAGCTTTTAAAACCTCCTTACCTCCTGCTTTCATCTTCTTCACTTTCTTGTCTTCTCCAAAACAAGGACCACACAGAGCTGCTTTTCCCTTTTCCTGCACAGCCCAGCCTGCAGGTACAGAAGCTTTCCATCTGTTCTCCTCTCCCATTCCATCACCCTTCCCATCTCTGCTGTCCTTCTTCCCTGCCTCATCTCCTCACCCTCTTGTGTATCTCGTCTCAAAACCTGTCTGCCCTCATGTACAGCGTTTCAGTCAGAGTACCTTACATCATCTCTCCTTACCTCCAAATACTCTGTACTTCCACTGTCTGAAGCTGTTTTCCTCCAAAACAACCCAAATTCCTTCCCAATTTGTCTTTGTTTCATTTTAGATTTGTTCTACAACCAGTCAGAGCAAAAGATTCTTGTTGAAGAAAACACAGCATTAGGAAGGCCAGTCCACGTAAGCTGTTCAAAAGCAACCAAAAGGCAGCCAGCAAAACAAACAAACAAACAAGTTTCTCCTCTGCATTTGACCCTTCAGAAAGTCAGAATCACAAAATCCTTTTGATAACACTGTATCACCAGGAAGCACCAGAACACAGCAGCCAGAGGGTCACAATCCTTTGCTTAAGCAGGAACTTGAGGCTCTCCAGGCTTCCCATGGTACATACTCATGGCAGTGCTACTGTGGAGGGGACACTGGTGACACCCCTGTTTCAGCTGGGGGGACAACCAAGTCTCTGTCACTCAAGAGAGACAGTTCTCTGCTCACAGCTGCAGTGAGCACCCTGCCCACAGAACAAAGCAGCTCACAGCGCTTTCTGTCCTGCACTGCCAAGGGTCTCTCAGGGGACAGACTGAGTGACATCCTTAGGGACATGTCCCTGTCCTAGGAAACACAGCTCTGCTGGGGAAGCAGGTGGGAGCCTGCCAGGCAGGATCAGACATGGACGCGGGGCAGCAGCAAAGCGTCTGCTTACAAAGGCAACTGCTTTTACTGGTGACATCCAGGTGTGCTGTACTTGGATTTCACACCACGGCCTGTGCTCCAGGCTTCCCAGCTCCCATTCCACTTGCTTCCTCTCTTTGTGTTATTTCTAGAGCAGCCCTGTGTGGGGATTTTCATTACACGTTGTGCCTCCCCACAGAGCTCTGCAGGCATGTCAGAGGCACCAGGGATGGACAGAACAGGAGGCACAAGGACATGTGGATTAGAGCCCTGCCTTGCCACTGTGGGACAAGCACAGGGAATGAAGACAACTTCCTTCTGTGTCATCTTTAGGCAACATTAGAAAGGGTTTCTCAATGCTCGAACCAAGATGAACAAAGGAAATTCAGTGTTAGAGGGAGAGTGATACAGGAAGATATCCTAAGCTGCAGTGCTCTGGGACTGCAGCCTTGCTCTGCTGGCTCTGCTGTGTGTTTGGCCACAGCCAAGACTTTTCTCTGGCTCACCTGCACAAGAGAAGATCCTCAGTGTGGCTTGAGCTCCAAGATTTGCTCTGCGCCTGCCAAGGTAGTCCCTGCACACAGCTGCCAGGTTAACAGTGCTTGGGCTGATGTGCCAGATACTGAAATAATACATTAAAAAAAGAGAGTTCGTAAAACTCTATCTTTCCATTGCAGTTGGCTCTGTCATCCCTGCTAAATTTCAGGAACAGACAACAGTAGCAACTAAAATGCACAAGACAAGGTCCTGCTATTAATGGGGAAGGTCAGAGATAGCATGAGCAGTGATAATCCACCCAGCAAAGCTTCCTGAGACAGAAGCACCAGCATCAGCAGATCAGATGATCCAGGCAGGTAAACATTTTCACATACAAGCATTTTGTTGAGATTAAGCTAAAATGTTCTTCCTACCTCATTCTCAAGGCACCAATTTTTGATGTTTACTGGGTAACTGGCAAAGTGGAATGAGTTACAGGAGTTAAATCCACACTGTAACTAGAAAAATGCACACTTTGCAAGCGTACATCTGCCACGTGGGCTCTGTTACCCACATGGAAACAGCCATTAACTGGCTGGTTTCACCTTAAAAAGCTGAAAAGCTAAAAGAGGAGGAGAAACCTTCACAGTTTGCTATGATCCCCAACTACACAGACCACATGCAATGCTTTCCTGGAAGACAGAAGTAAAAGAAACAAAGTTATTGCAAATTATGCTTAATTTGCCTTTCACATAATTTCACATATAATGCAAAATGTTTTCAAAAGCATCTTCTCTTAACTAGATGGAGACACACATCAGATTCAGACAGCTGACTTGTAGCAAGCATCTAATTTTGGCCTTAGTACTATGTTCCTACCTAAAGGGAAAGCTGTGCACAGTTCACCATATTTTAAGCTCCAATTTGGAGGCCACTTGAGAGCTAAGATGGACAAGAACCACTTTCAAGAAATCAAACAGCAGTTTGCAGAATAGGAAATACAGAGTTATTTACAAAAAAATCACATAACCAAAATATCAAAGAGCAATTTTATTTCTCTTATTTGGCACAAAACTTACAAGAACTGTTTTGTTCCCTTCTTAAATTTTAGTACAACTAGCAAGGAAAAAAAAGGCATACTAATACATTTAATGAGCTGTACAGCAAGTGACATGTGGAAGGAGGCACCAGAAAGATCTACCAAAAATCAAAGTGCATGAAAAATACCTACTCTGAGCGCCTCATGGTATTGTATTAAGGCACCACTCTTTTAGAAGGTTTACTGAATACATCAAGTGTGCAACTTCTTGGTTTGGAATGTGAGAGTCCTTCAGCCTGCATCAGAACTGGACACTGCAACCTCTGAATGGAACAACGTTTCTCCAGTGCTTAAAGGAAGAGACCTCTTTGTGCCCAACATAATCTCTTGGCCAGGCATGTCACTGTCACATGCTTTGGAAAAGCCAACACAGGTTTTCAGAGTACCAGCACTTTACTTCAGAGTTTTAAGCTGTAGTGTGCACCAGACCTATGCATTCTTTACAATGGTTTTATAGAAAAGAAAGGTTGAAGAGACAAAAGTAACATGGGACATACCAGTAAATACATTTAGATAGTTTTATCAAAAGAACATTTAAGGACTTTTGGGAGTATCTCTTACAAAAAAAAATCTGAATAGTGTTATAATCCAAAATAATTAAATACACTTTTCAACAGATTATTACAAAGCTTCCTTCAGGACTACCAATCAAGTCTGACAAATTCCACAAGACTTCAGGAACTTTCAGTAAGGATGTAGAAAAAGCCCAATATTAGACAGTGGTAAGAGATTTTCATAATTAGAAATATTTAATGCAAATCCTGTAACTGCAAATCATGTTATATAGGTGTGTATATCACACATGTACACACACACACACACACACTGAAACATCATTACAAGGGCCAAACAGACACCCTGGTTCATTGTGGGTTCTGCACATCACTGCTCTGAAGTATGACAGAAGCTGCACCAGGTTTATTATTTCAGCACCTTCATTAAGAACTATTTGTTTAAGAACCAAACCACTTCAGTTACAGGTGCCACAGGCCAGATTCACACCAAGTGTAAACAGGTTCCAAACAACCAAAGAGAAGTTGCATCTGCTTCTTACCAGCTTTGACTTTGGTTTTTCTGCTCAGCTGGATCACAGTCGCCTTTACTTGCAGGAAGAAGTTTAGTAAGAAATCAATGCCCGTATCAAAACTGAAGTGGGAACCAGTAAATGCAGAATATTGTTATCAAACCACTGTACAACACCTCTACTGTAGAGAGTTTCAAACATCTCAGGAGCTTGAGACTACTTAACCTGAACTCTGGAAAAACATTTCTCTATGGACATGCAAAGGCATTTAAATATGAACTCTAGGCATTACAATATTTCAATTTTTGTCCTCTTATGGCATAGACCTCAAGAACACAACTGTGTGCCCCATTATAAAACCAAAGCACCCTTGAGCATTAAAAATTCTAAACAGCAAGGGTTGGAAAGAAGGGCATCTGGAAGTGATCTACACATTACAGAGCACGGTGTTTCACAAGTCTCTGAACAGTTTAGTTCATACTTTCTGGGATAACTTTCCCAATACCTTTGTCCCAATACAGAGCTGTAGTTTTCAATAACTCTTTTACCCCTGCATTTTTTGCTACCACATATAAAACATGCCACAGAAGTGGCAATCAGGGCTAAACATTTAACAACATGTCCTTTTCATCCTTTATTAACAATTACATTTATTTCATGATTTGTATGTAAGTCATGTAGCAATATAACATTGGTGTTATACACTGTGCTTCCGTTCTCTGGCACTTGGAGGAGGAATTCATTTCCAGATTGTCACATCTTGCTGAAGCATTCCTTTGCATTTGTCCAAACCTGAATTCCCTTTTAAAAGAACAGTTAAAAATCAATAGGTGGGAACATACTCTACTTGCAAACCTCATCTACAACTTTCTTCAACAGAAGACTCTACAAAGAAGTCCCATAGAACTTCACAGAAGAAGGCAGAGACCACATTGAAATTGGACCACCCTGTTTATTTTATATCTATAGCTATCTCAACATTAACATGTCACTGAGTTCCAGAGGACGGACTATGTGGGAGGTTTTATGGTAGTGACTTCCAATCTTCTGTGACTGCCATGCTCCCAGTTACTGACAGTATGCATCTGCCCCCCTGCTGACAGGACAAACACACTGGGCCAGCCTTCCCCAAGCCACACATACCTTTTTGCACATGCTAATCTGCATAACAGCATAGCTTATCAGTGCCTCCTTCAAATCATGATTCTTCTGCTCTTTAAACCGTTCAATGTCAGCCCAGGCACTTTTCACAAAGTCTCTGAAATTTAAGCAATGATTTCTGTTAGAAAGTGTTTTACATGTTCCACCCTCAGCAGAGAAGCTCTGTATGACAGAGTGCTCCATCTTTCAGTCAGTAAATCAAGTCCTGCAAATACTATGCATCCCTCAGTGTCCTCATTTTACAACTGGCACCACTACCTAATTCTCCACCTTCTTTTTAAGGTTTTTAACCTAGAGTTTCACAGGATACATTAGGACGTTTGTTTGGTTTGGTATTTTTTTCCCAAGAAGTATCACTGCCATAGAACCAGCATAAGTCAGAATATACCTTTTTCCTTCAGATTCTGTTGGGGTAACTAATTATCTTTATGCCAACATTCAGCACACAACACTGCATGTTTCTTTTTCAATTGTCAAGTCAGAATCTTCATCTCTTCAGTGTGAAAACTCACTTGTTTGTCAGGATATGAGACAGTCAAGTACAACAAACATTTACAATGCAAATTTAACTTGGATAATTCACTTCAGAAATTAATTTTGTTGGTTTGGTGATGTGTAGTCAGGTCTCCTTAACTAAAATGGAGGCATATATCTGTAATTCCTACTTTCATTTGTGCTGGACTAGCATTCACTCGAAAATTGCTTCCAGAGCTACAAAAACACATCTCGAATACATCTGCCAAAATTATTAAGATATTGCATTTACTGAGTGTCTTGTTGCTTTGAACTATTCATGAACTAGTCTTATCTTTCCAGCTCTAATGCTAACATATCAGGAGATACCACGTTTTCCCCTTGTGTTACATGACAGACATGCTTTGACAAAATCCCATTGCTTTAAGAATGTTAGTTCCTATTTTTAATTTTTGCATACCTGAAGAAAATTTAATTAGAGCACCAAGAAGTAGTTACCCAAACACAGCTCCCCAGACCTTCTAATCTCTTTCAAACAGGACTAAGGTGTCCCCCATAGGAGAAGTTGCAGAATATGGGCTCAGCACTCTTACACATAAACCAAACTAAATACTATATTTGAAGCAAATAAGCCTTCGAGTCTCAGCCTATTCAGCTGCAGATCTCCAAGCCCACCTGCTAAATATATTACTAGTGGAACATAAAAGCATGCAAGTCAGCCATTAGAGTGGGCTCAGTAACTGGGAAAGTCATCAGGTTTTACATAAGCCATACACTCAGACCAGAAGCTAACTGCATGTACTGCACTTTATTTCACAACTTGCAGCTGACAGGAGCTTTTATAGACAGCTCATAAACACCAAGAATATATTAAAAACACTTATAAAATGCAAACACCTTCAAGAGCACCCAGTCAAGGACTTTTGCTAAGACAAGCCCTGTGTTGTCTTTGAAACAGTCGAGTCCATTTACCTGCCCTCCAGATTTTTAGACTTCAGTTGCTCTTCTCCTTCCTGTATCTGCTCTTCTAGAACCTTTATCTTGGCTTCCCTCTGCTCAGGGGTTTCTTGCCCAAAGAGCTTGCTGGTCATCCCCTTCAGGGAAAAGGTTCTCACAGTCTACAAAAACAAGGATACTCTAGATTTGGCATGTTCTGAGCACAGCCACAGGACATCAGGTGACTTCTATTGGCATTTGTGCTTACTATTTGGCTGATTTTTTGCTTTAATTTCATTTCATTATTTGATAAGTAGCTCTGGGGACTCAGGTTAGACTAAGCAAAGGGGGAAGGAGGTAATTTGATGTTCAAATGCTTTAAGGCTGACAATGGTGAACTTTCAGAGCATCTTTCCTAGTAAGTGAAGTAGGAAAGAAACTAAGAGAAACAAAAGCCATAAAGGCATTCCATAAAGAAGATCAATAAATCCAAGAGCAACATTAAAAATTCTAACTGTCAGTTACCATTTTCAGATAAGATTTTAGGTAACGTTATCTCCCATATAAAATGGATTAACGCAACATATCAATAACACCCACTGTTCAAAAGGCAAAGGAAGTCTTTCAGAATTCCCAACATTTTCATCTTTAGGATTGAGTTATCTACAGACAGAGTGTTATTCTGCTTCAGTCATATTTACTGCAACCTTCTACTTGCTCAGTATTCAATAAAAGACATTTGGCAAAAACAGTTTAAGTCTCCAAGAACCAAGCTACTTTAAACCTCACATGTCTCCACCTCATATGATACCACTTCTCAAAAGCAGCAGCCAGCATGCTGGTGCCATTTAAATATCATTCTAAGTAACTTGGCTCAAGTAAAAAATAAATTCAGAAAGAGGTATCTTGGAGAAGAAAATGGAAAAAGACTCACTCCTGTTGCCAGCTCCTCACACTGTTGTTTCTTAGATGTTAAGTCCTGTGCAGCCATTTCCAAATCATATTGCATTAGTTCATGCTTCCTGCAAACTGCCCTGAAAAGTAAGTAATGAAAGATCTGTCATGAAATACTTTGTTTTGCTACGTTTCTCTCCCTTTACACTTCACAAATAGCATCATGTTTTGTTTGCTTTTTGACAGAAGCACCTCTAATTATTCATCTAGCCCAAATTCAACAGCCCTATCACAGACTGCATAACTCTGCAAATGCCGTAGTTAAGCAAGCTTGCATCAAAGTATAAATAAAGTTCTTAGTACAACAGCATTCTGCTTCTCTTTATAGACTCATTCCAAGATACACTCAGCAATACAAGCCCTACCACCTCCTTAAGGACACCACTGTAAAACAGTTTAATTCAAAATACATTACAGAAATATCACAGCTTTGACAAAAGATACCTGGAGATGGTGCCTGTCACAGCAGCAATCTATCAATCAATCATAAAATCTGTCACATTTTCTTTCTTAAACAATGAAACAAGAAACTGCTTCTAGACTCATACAGTGCCTTTCATCTGGAAAAGAGGAGTTTCCTCTGACCACCTGCAGTAACTCCCAGTCCTGTGTGGGCTGATGATGCTACATCCGTACTGCACAGCCGGACGCACATCTGTCTCCCAGGAGAGGCTACCAGTGCTCCAGGTTCCCACACACAGCCCCTGCACTTGCCAATCCAATTCACTACTGAACCTCTCCAAGAGGTTCAGAGCCAACCCTTGTAAAGCACAATAGCTTTAGGCACAGCCTTGCAGCATAAAGTAATTTGCTCTTGTGTCCATGCTTGTTAGGGGTGACTGACAAAGACTTACATAAAACAAAACAAAAAGTTGGAATTTAAATACACAAGACTGTGCAGCAGATGAACGTTATGCTGGGCACTTTGAAAGTTCCTGGAATTTAAAATGGCTGTAACAGCTCTGTTTGGCCTATCTCATTTGAAAGCTGGAGCTTTCAACACATTGGGGCACTATTACACCAAAAGCCAAGGTAACAGTGGAACCAGAGGAATAAACAGCATTTTCTTCTATAGTATACAGATTCTAACATTTCTGTCTTTTCACTACTGATCAGATCAGTTCTAATTTGTATTGCCACTCACATGGCAATCGAGTACAAGTAAACAGAATAAGGAACAAGAACACAGACTCCACAACAATGGAATTTCCTCCTCTCAGAGAACACAAGAGGATACCAGACTAAATTAAACATCAACATCACATTAGAGAAAAGGACTACAGCTTCCTTTTGAGCCCTAGACTTCTGTACATACCGCAGTGCTTCAGCATAGAAGAGATACTCCTTCAGCTGATCTGCATAGTGCTCCTCTTCTTCCAGTATGTCATCAATAGAAGCTGCATATCTAGTGAAAAACAGCCACAGTTAAACACAAAGCTGATTAATTTAACCTTTAAGGATACACATCCAGTAACAAGGGACAACACTTGTTTGACAGAAACACCTGTGACAAACAGCAAAGAGCACTTCGAAAAAGGGTTTTTTCTTTGTTTTTAATTAAATTCTGAATCAGCTAATGTCAACATTCCTGTGGGCCTGCTTCTTTGGTTGTTATATTGATTCATTGTACAATAAATCTTTTGACAAGTACAATACCTATCATAAGTCTCCTGCTGAAGATGAGACAGCTTTTCTTACAGGAAAAAACCCCAATTTATTCCTTTTCTTCAGTCGACAGTCAATAGGCAGCACCAAGACAAGGAAAAAAAAAAAAAAAAGACAGGGTGCAAAATAAAAAAATAAATCCTTCAAGGCTTAAAGTATTAAGGCCAGGAATGTGAACATCACACCTTCTGAAAAGCAGAGCTGCTTTCATGGCTTGTTATTCAGCCTGAGTACAAGATAACTCACAGGGGTGCCCTGAACACCACAACATTAGGTCCCTTCAGCTCCTTCAAAGTCTATAGCTTTGTCTGCTGTGTAAGTCAGGCATGTTAATTCACAGCAATAGGAAGTTTAACCCTCCCTTTAGGGAGAAATCTGAAGTCCAGGGGCTCAGACCAAATCTGCAGCTCTTGCATTCAGTAAGAGTTTTGTTATTTAGGCTACAAGTGGCAAAAAGCACTTTATTTTTCTAGCTGATACTGCTTATTTGACAGTATTTAGTGTGTTCTTGCTAACCAAGGTGACTGTCTTGGACAGATTTGTAGGGACAGGCCTACAGCTATCTGCACATCTCACTTGGCACAGCCACAGAAATCAGATTCCTCTGTGGCCTGGCACTCAGGGCATGTGCCACTGGAGATAACCAGGATGAATGAGATCCCACACAAATACCTTCATCTATTCTGCTAACTCAGTCTGGATTCTCAGCTATGTGGCAATCTCACACACCTGCAGGCTCTCTGAAGTGAGCATATGTCCATTCTAGCAACCAGCACAACGTGACCCAAATGCTAATTATAGCACCTCTTGGCTTTCAAGTTTTTGCAGAATCTTCCTATTTTTCCTTTTCTCCCTATGCCTCTGCAGTAATTGGCTCTGTGGAAGAAGTGGCAGAGTCTCAAGCTAAAAGGGAAGGGGTAACATGAATTTGGGAAGTTTGCAAGTATGATGAGTTGTTTTGATGCTCTGTGGAATCAAAGACATGGCACACCCAGAAAAAGCCCTACCAAGGCTCTTGGTGATGAATAAATATAACATATGAAGTGGTCAGCAACAGCAGACCAGTTTAAGTAGAAGGGATTAAAGAACAAGGAGAACAAGAATTCATATTATGAATCAATGTAAGGAATAAGTCAAAACTGTTGAAAAATACACTTGTTCTGAAAAAATCCTGCAGCCAAAAAGGTCATAAATGGCTTACCCTATTTTTAAGTTCTGCAGTGCAATAATTTTAGTATAGTGGTTAGATTTCTCAGGGCAGCAGATGGACCACATTTCATTTTCAAGTAAGATCTAAGTTTAGAGCAGTGCTAGAGCTCATCTGTGGCAGATCAACTCTCAGAAAATAACTTCAAAAACAAACAACCAAAAAATCTCACCAAACAAAATCCTACCTTACCTAGGCAGGTTTTTATAATGAGTTTTATTTGGGAGGAAAAAAATGTAATAAGAAAAGCTACATTTCTGACTGCCTAAACTCAGGCAAACTAGAGAAAGTGTTAAGGAGAAACATTGCAGTAAGTTCTAAAGGTACCTGATATGGTCTCACTCTTTGTGTAAGCTGTCAACTAAACCCTTGTTTAGTTTAGACTGGTCCAATATATAATGACAGACTAGTTGATACAGAGATAAAGGGTCACTCATTAATGGTATAAAGGACAGAAGCCAAAGGTCTGGCACTTTTTTCTTTCATCTTTTAAATGCTAGCTATAGCCACTCACTCCGACTTTCTCAGCATTCTCTGTCACTTTAGCAAGCCTCATCTTGTAATAAAGCACACACTCAGAGAAGCTTTGGGGTGTCTTCTCCAAACTTTTAGCAGTTATAGATCATATTAACCAATAACAACTCAAAAGCCTAAACAAACATCTAGTAAAGACTACAGCATATGGGGTAGATAGAGAATAATTAAATTTGTTTTAAAGTTTAACATCTATATTAGGCAACCTTCTAGAAGTTGCTTTTTGTTGCAATAAATTCCCACCTGATGTTATGGGAATGGTAACTGAACTGGTAAGTTATACTTTAAAGAGATCATAGATAGGAACCTTACTGCTAGGAGACCACATGGGTTACTGAGTTAGTTCCTGAACCTCACAACTGCTGCTTCTTGCTTGATTGTCATCACTAAGTGATTACTGTTGTACAAGAGTGCCAGAGCACAGGAGATGACAGACAATGAAAGCTTCTTCAGACTTCATGCAGTGAGTAAAATTACCCACAACAGCAGTTACCCACTGCCATTACTCTGGATCTTTAGCCCTGTGTTACAGACAGAAATATTAAATATTATGGATGTGTGAGAGGGTTCAGCCTCCTGATTGAGAAGTGAGACAAACTTCTTTTAATTGGTTATGCATTTCCAGGTGTTTGACATTTTGGTGTGGTGTATCGGAACCACTGAAAACCTTTGTGTGATTCCTTAACTCCACCATATCACACCAAGTTTTCACAATCTCTTCAATTCCTGCTTACTGCAGTAGGTGCTTAACATTGTATTCCACCCCTGCTTCAATTACTTTTCTTCTGAAAGCAGAATGCATTCTCCATTCTTTGTTCTCACCAGAGCCCTCTGCCATGAAAATATTACAGCTTTTCTTGTATGGAAACCACCCCCTTAGACAAAACACAGACCTGTAAATAAATTATTCAGAAGTGGTCCAATTCTTAAAGATTTGCTAAAACCAGAATTACTCTAAAGAAGCTGAGGGCATGGCTCTTCAAACCCTTCCACTTGGCAAAGCCAGTAACAATTAACCCGTTAACCTGACACCACCAATAACAATCAGGCAATAGTACATATGTAAATCTGCCCTATAAACTAAACCAGAGAACTTTATTTCCACAGGAATTACACTTTATCAGTAAAAATATTGCATGAAGTGTAAAACAGCTTCCATCTCTTGCTGGAGCTGTTACTTATCTGTTATGTGGCATTACAGAAGAGGAATCAGAGTGATAAGAAATGCTGTTTCACTTGTTATATGTGACTACCTGAAAAGCAGAAGCCATGAGCTTAGAATACCACTTCAATGAGCACTCCCAAGTACCAGACTCTTATTTTGAAGGTTGTGCTTCTGCCAAATGACTCTAAAGATGCAAAGAGAGAGGAAGGTTTACTTTATTATATCCAGTCAGTGTTTGTTTCAAGAATCCACTGGAGTTTTGGTGCCGATTAATTAAATTTCTTAACTCCCTGTAATTAAGTCCAAATCTGTGTACCATCTACTGCATGGTACAAAATGCTGCTATCAAAACCAAATGGATCTCATCAGGTCTGTAGTACATTAAAGTTGTATTCCCCCAGTTTCTGGCATAGTAGCTTAAAAGAAAAACTGGAAGGATTCCAAACACTTCTACAATTTCAAAATAATAATAAAAAAAGAAACCCCTCTGGTTCTCCTGAGGCTTTTTGAGCTACTTAATACAGTATATGGATGCTAAAACTGTGCCTGCATCCAAGGCACAGAAACACTGTATACCTAAAAACAATGCACCCCCAACTTTCTTGGTACTCATATGTACTTTGGGGTTGAGGGAAAAGAGAGGAAAGAGGGAGAGTTCCACATCTGGCTTACATCAAACTATCAGATATTCAGTCAGTACTTACACATCCATGTGGTGGCCAGCACTCTGCAACCCATCCCCCATCTCCTTCTCTATTGCACTCCACTCACTGTAGGAAAAACAAATGAGAAACAACATCACACATGAAGGGTAAGGGAAATTAATAAGCTGCATCCTGTATATAGTTTCTTTCCAGGTGACACCTGAATGGAAACTACCTCAAAATTAGACTTGGTCAAACTGGTTTTTTTTCTTTAAGGAACACCACTGACAACGTTACAAGGCCATTTATGGCACTCTGTAAAACAATTGTCCCTAAACTTATAGTCACCAATATAGTTAGTTTGGGATGGGTTTTGAGCATAATCTTGTTCAAACAGCTGAAACTCAATTCAAAACAAAATCAAACAAACAAAACCAAACCACCAAGCACTTAACGTAAATGGGACAAGGGACAATGACTATGGTGAACTTTCTGAAATACATTTTGGGCTCACCAAGAAGCCTAACCCTAACCTAACCCTAAGCTTTCCAGACTTACGGGATAGAAGATAGAAGCCTCTCATTCAAAAAACCAAAGGGTGAATTTGACTTTTGTAAGCATTTTACTTCTCCTGAAACTATTTGATGTATGTAGCTTTATGTTTTCATAGTAGACTTTTGTTTAGTTCTATTAATAAAAAAAAATCCAACTTGCAATTGTCTCAACTACCTATTTACATTAGAGATATTACTTAAATAAAGAAAGAAACAGAGCTACAAAAAAGATAGCAAGAGACTTGTTCTGGACATCCTGGTATGTACTCTGCCATTTTAATTGTGTTCTCAGCTTTGAGAAACCTTATGAGAGTTCTTAGTTACAAGAATTATACCCACAACTCTTTACAAGGAAAAAAGAGGTTCTCCTTATATTTCGCATAATTTATGTGTAATGCATCTATTCTGTCCTTCACTTTTTCATAAACATTCCACTCTGCTGATGTTGATATTTGTCTTTGTGTTATTACAGAACTACACCTAATTTCATTTTAAAACCCCCAATGAGAAAGACATCTGCAATCCATTAACCCAGAGAATTAAATTTAGCACTTGAACAGTGTGTAGAAGCAGGAGGTTTCCCTTAACCAGAAGTTTAGATTCTTGAATTCTCCAGTGAGATGGAAAACTTGAGCATGAAATTCCCTCATATAAATCAAAAAAAAAGATTGGCAAATTCACTTCTAAAAGCTACTAAAATTGGATAGATATAATTGTTGATTTTTATCCATTAAAAGAACCTAGAAGCTTTTTCAGAGACAACTGCATGAAGAACAGTAAGTTACTTTCCAAAGAAACAAAATGCCAATGCAGCAGCAGAAGGCCCAAAGGTCTGGTACACAAAGCAAAAAGCTGTAGTCTTCCACTAGAGACTAAGCTCAGCAGATCAGGCAATCTCTGCATGCAGCACAGAAATCTCATTAGCACTGCGATAGAGAGTTTTTCAAGACAGACTATGAAATGTTTCAAATATACTTTTCAAAAGCATAATAACACAACCAAGAAATTCCCTTCTCTCTCCCCATAACTATGTATGTATTAAAAACTGGATGAACTCTTACCTGAATACTCTTCCGTAGTTGCCATGGACTTTATAGACACCATAAAGCCGGTCTGCTACCCTCTAAAACATTTTTGAGACAGGTTTTGGTCATCAACATTAAGTGCAATTGCTTTGTGAAAACCCACATACATACTCCAAGCTAAAGCCCTAATGTTCTTACACAGGTAAACAAGATTAGGCCTAAATCTAACATAAGCCACTACTGAAAGAAAAAAAAAAATCAACAGCATTAAGTCCTGGAAGACTGAAGTCACAATCAAGACTATGTTGAAAAGTGGCATTTCAAATCTATCTTTGGAAGTGCTCATTGATAGGATTATGTCTGTGGAGACCATAATCAAGTTCCCTTCAGTTTTTGATAACCAAATATAAGGCATTCTTTATCCAATTTAATGCCAAATTTATGCACACACTTGTTTATTTAATTGATAGACAGCAAGTCAGAAGTCCATCTTGACATCAATACTGTAGGGAAACCTTCAGTAAAATTCTAACAAGTGACTTGATTTTTCCACCCAGCTGAGTGAACTGAGGGAAAGGAAATTAACTATCCATTGCAGAACTCATTGCTTGAGCTAGAGGTCATTTCAGCTGTTTGGAGAGTCAGTACCTGCTGCAGCCAGCACTACAATGCTGGCAAAACCTCAGAAGAAAAGACACGTGTACACTCTGAAGTGTGAGTTGTAATCCAGATAATGCCCTTGGAAATGTGATGTACCAATGAAGGAGATTAAAGTTCTGCAAGAGCTACCATTGTTATTATGATGTCTATCACAGCAGTAGTAAAAAGGAAACATTAACAAATTGCCCAACAGATCTCACACACACAACCCTAAGAAAACAGGACTGTCTGTAGAACACCACTCTTGAGAGTGATTAATTCTCTCAAGAACCTGAGTTTAGCAGAGCAATCCATTACTGTCCTCGCTGCCACACAGGTCCATTGAAAATGAAATCCCTGTTGAACATACTAAAAAGAAGTATCATGCTCTCATTATCGGAATTGTAATTTCTTATTTCCTTTCTGCGTCTTTAAAAAAATAACAACCTTCCACTCTCAACCCATAGAGTATATTAATGCATTACATAATTGTTGTCATCATTAGAAAGACTATTATTCATTGCAGATCAATGAACGAGCCAAAAAAAGAAAATACATACTGGGAAGCATAAAGGATTCATGCTACAAGTTCATTATATGTCTGGCCAGAAAACAGTGTTTTGAGGCCCTTCCCAAACCAAACATCCAGCAAAAGCAACTTGTCTGCTGAGCAGAGAGAAGCAGATGCCTTGACCTTCTTTAAAACACCTCCCTGTGATACGTGACCATCACAGGACAGGGCAGATTAGCACTGTCAAACCCAACCATCGGATCTGGAACTCCTTCCCCCTCCCAAATCTGTACAAAGTCAGTGCCCTCACCTCTTGCTGTCTCCTGCTCCACACTCCGGAGACAGACTCCCTCAGGCTAAACTGCCCTTATTCTAGAACACATATACCACTTCTCTTGACTAAACAAGAAATACTGCCTTATAAATAAATCATACTATTTGTCACGACACACATGGGAAATACTTACAGCTCTGACTCGCAGAAGGTGTGATATGACAGACTGCAGTTCATCGCTGTAGTGTTTTAGCTCAGTAAATCTCCTGGGAGCAGGAAACAGATAGTACATCATTAGCCATCATGAAAGCAAGCTTTCACAGCATGCACAATAGAGCCACAACCCTGTGGCTAGCAAGACGGAGCCTGGATTCTGTTGGAGTGGAATTAGCCGAAGACTCCTAAAGAAGTGACTGCTGATTTTAATTTCCCTCAAGTGAACAAACATCCCAACATGATTGGGATTGCATGATTGCTGTCTTCTTAAATGCAAATGTTGAAGGCTCAGATCAAATTAAGAGATAAAATTTTATGAAATAAGAGTACTTAGCTGAAGTTATTACATCACTGTTTTGTTGTTAGGGTTTTTTAATGGGATTTATAAAAGCAAGGGTTAGTGAATAGGAAAGCTTCAAACTAATACAAAGCCAAAATCTGCTGAAGTATATTTCTCAATAAAAGCATGTTTACATTTCTGACCTGACAAAGATACTTTACTTTCAAACTGCCTCTATCCAGTTTTGGGCACAGCTTTTCAGGGGTTCAAGGAAACATTCACAATTACATTTCCCCTAAGGCTAATCTGTACAGTAACTGTAACATATGAAATCCTATTGAGACTTGTACCTGCACAGGAGTCACATATGGCTGAAGGCCATCAAATCACTACATCTCAACAAGGTACCAGACAGGGAAGCCATTGCAAGTGACTTGTCCATACTGCTGGCTTGTCACTTCTGGAGAAGAGGCATTTTATCAGCCAGCCCAGTTAGGCTTCAGAGGCAATTTAAGCTGATACCTTTAGCTCTTGCTAATAACAAAGGTGAATCATTTGCCACAGCTTTGCTAGTGACAGGTAACCAATTAAACCACAGCAACAGCCTCTTGTGTACACATAAACCCTCCCTACTACACACAAGTCTAGCCCATGACCTACTTTGGTACACAAGAATATATTTATTTCATCCAGACGGGAAGCCAGAAACAGCTTTACCTAAATTACTAAACAATGATCTGAAAATAAACACAGAAGAATGCAACTAAAATTAAGGAACGGGAGACCAAGATTAGTGTTCCAGGTTGATGTTCAAGAATTAAAAAAACCTTCATCCCTCCTCCCACCACAGACACACAGTCAGGCTTTGTATTTTGGAACAGCTTGAACCCAAGAGGTCTCACTGAAATGAGTTGGGTCACTTGTTTTGGGTGACCAAGTATGAAATTCCAAGGTTTTTCACTTAACACCTCTTCCTCCCCTGCCAGGAAGTCTTCCCCTAAAATATTCCCATCCTTACATTCAGGAAGTAAAAGCTTTATTAGGACTTCTAATATTTTTGATTTCCAAGAAGCATTTTTTATAACATTATGACACACACAGGGTTAAAGTACATAAAAAGATTTAAAAGTTAGCAGAGAAGCTGTATGGGGAAAAAGAAATGTAGTCGCTGATCTGCACAGTGGGATTTAGAGAGCAATCTTTTCAGTTTACACTTTATAAAATATGCACCAGGGCTGCATGTCAGACAGCTGCAGACACGTACAGTGAAGATATTTGAAATAATTGAACTAAAAACAAAAGATTAAAAAGCATGCCTGCAGCTCAGGAAGACTCCCCTTTCCACTCCAGAAATTTATAACGTAAAGTTTTATTTATCCTGTTTTGCCACAAGAAATCTTTTAGGAATGCTGTACTCCCCGAAGGCCAGAGTCAGGAACCTAGGAGGACTTTCAGTATCCTGGCCTTCAGCAGCAATACATCTTCTCTCAGACCAATTCTTCCTCAATTAAAAAAATAATTTTAAAAAATTACTACTTCAGAATCAAGTTGTCTACTATTTTGTCTCACAAAAGCATAAATCAAAGTGCTGCTATTTTTTTCCCAATCTTCTGTGAAGGTTGAAAATTTTACAAATATAATTTTCAGGAAAAACTGGTTTTAAGAGACTGGTGGTATTGCAAAGCAAAAGTTAATTTCTCAACTATTTGCTTAAGTCCTATTCATTGCTCATGTAAAAAAAAAGTTACATAATTATAAAGTAATTTCCAAACAGAGCTCAGTGAGGCACACACCACTACTGAAAGATCCCAGTGTATCCTAACAGTAGAAGTGTAAAACAAGACATAGTTTTGGCACTCAGTAACTGAGGCTTTTTAAACTAGCACTTTTCACTTGGTTTTACTGGTTCTGCAACATTAGCAACAGTCTAGATACTTAACTGAACTATTAAATAGAACTTGAGACACAAATGAAGAACTGATTGGGTCACATTGGTGTAGGAATACCAGCAGGTCTTTCAAAAAGATCTTTTATGATACTGGCAAAGAAAAAAAATTGCTTTACAGCAGACAGTATTTCAGTGTTACAGCAGACAGCATTTCAGTGTAAGTTATTTACTTTGTGCATTTTACTCAGCAGTAATCCTTCTTGCATCAGGACAGGCAGTGCCATTGTCCTGCTTTGTGAAGAGAGATACTACAAGAACAGAACCGTTCACTAAAAAACAAGCCACTTGTCTGAATAACCAGACAAAAAAAACCAGAGAGCTACTTTAAAAAAAAAAAAAAAGCCTTAGGAAAGGCTTCAGTATTTTCTAAAGAAATCTTCCACCAAAACCCAAAAGCTATGGTTTTGATTAAAGCCCAGAAAGAGAAAGAAAGAAGAAAGGATGAGTGCCATGAGGCCAAATCAGAGAGGTCTGCAGTAGATACAAATTTACCTCTGAGTACCAGAATACCCTATTTTTATCACCATTTAATTCCACCATTGAAACTACAAATTGCTTCCCACAGGAGAAGGTTTAGTTTCCAGTGTACATTTGACCTCGAAGAGCAGCCTTGTTTCAGCTGCATGAAACTCCTCATGTTGCCAAGCTGACGGGTGCAGCTCCATGGCAATCCCGACTGGGAGCTGCAGCTGTTCCTCACCTGAACCTCTCCTGGCCCAGGAGCCTGAAAGCCTACACTCCTCACAGCAGTCAAGTCACACCTTTTGTTTCAGCAAGGTGAGCTTGCTGAACCACTTCACCAGCCAGCCACACAAAAGCACCAAAGGTAAAGCAGAGGGGCCAGGCATCACATTCCAGGCAGCTCAAGCACGAGTGTGCTGGGCAGAGCAAGGCACTCTGCCTCCCACTAGAGCCACACATGCTACAGCAAAAGGCAAACAAACAACTTCTGCTCATCAGTTATTTATTAAACAATTTGTATCCCCAAGTGCAATTTGGAAGTTACATAGCTGGCAGAATACAACAGAAAACAGGCCATCTCTCAAGTGCTGTGAAGGCTCTACCAAGGCACACACACTCGAGGGCTGTTTTTGTTACAAGCCCTTTCCTCATGTTTTCTTTGTATTAACCCTTTCCGTGCTTTTTAACAAGCTACATCTCACAACAGCTTTGCTTTCTGAAACATTGTTACCTCAAAAGATAACAAGGATGCTCCTTAAACAGTCTTGCCGACCTGTGCCTACAGTCAGACTTCTGGCAGTTTACCAGCTGTGAGAGCAGGAAAAGGTAACTCCTACTGGCCACAGAGGAAGATGACTGAGGATGAAGCATTCAAACAAAGGACCATTTTCACCTGCAGATATAGAGAACTGCTGTCTTCCGATCTCATTCATGAACGTTATCTTTTATATTAAACCCTGGCTAAAAGCTTCCTGGCTGCCACAGAAGGCCCTGAAAACAAGCACGGTCAAAAAGGAGGGACTGGACCAATTCACAGGTTAAGTCTATGAAGAGGTTCAGAAAGGTATGTACCCTCTAACATCTTTAACACAATATCCACAGATTCTATGGAACAGACAACAGAAAGCAGTCAGGCACAGGGGCTCTGCCCAAGGAGCATCTCCTGGTGCTACTGCTGGTCAGCCAGTGCACCCAGAAGGGCACTTTGCAAAGGTCTCCACGGCCTGTGGATGGCAAACAGCAACATCGCTTGGCCCCATCACTGCATACCGATGCTTCTAAACTACTGCAGAAGTAGAAACTCCCATTTCACCTTTCTCACATCACCAAGGGTGTGATGAACCTCCCACTATATACACTGACAATTCTGAGCAGTTTTTCCATCCAGCAGATTGCTCTAGTGCCTGTCCCAGAGCTCTGTAAACTCCAACAGAGCTGAACTGACCTCTGGTTTTCCAAAAGCATCTGTGAAAATTGGCAGCTTGGAAAGAACTATGAACTGCAACACCAGGGTGTGTGCATCCAGAGCTGTACACCAGCAGACTTTTGGAAAGACCTACTATCAATCTGTATTCTGTTCATGCTTGGAAAGATTTCTTGAAAACAAATATTAAGAGATTCTTTTTCAGAGTCTGGTTTTGGGGTTTTTTTGTCCCTTCGTTTTAGTCTAGCTAAAATGAAATACTTGTTTTACATAAAGTGATGGAATTTTTCTGAATGCTTCCTGCTTCTGGAGGCAGAATTGATCAAATATTTTCACACTACCTCTTTACTGGGCTCCTGTTAAGATTTGAAGTGCAGAAAGATAATTTTTCTTTTCTGAATTTATACTAAAGAGATAGAATATTCTGTCACCTGAAGTTATAGCTGTAACTGAAAAAGGGAAAGGGAGGGAAGAAGGATGTGGAATCTTACTTGTCTGGGTTTTTCACTCTGAATGTTGCATTAAGAGCTTTTAATCTGGAATCTGCCTGAAAAAGGGGAAAAAAAGCTTTGTTAATTTAATGCAATTAAATTTCAGTGACAAAAAAATCTCAGCCTTCTGGCAGCACCATTAGAAAAACGTCCTGCCTTCATGGCAATATAAGTCTTCAAACATTGAACAAGTTGACACCAGCTGCCCTGAATGTCAGATATTTTTATTAAAAAGTCAAAAAACTACGCTATTTTTGTGAATATGATGTAAACAGTAACCACTAAAATAAAGCTGGTCTAATCCAAGTCCCACAGAAGTAGTCCTTCCTTAAAATGCTGCACAAATCATGGATTTAAGATACACAACCCCACATTCTTTTTAGATGAAGCAATTAGGTAACTTAAGACCATATGGACAAGCTATTTTATATTTCTGAAACCAAATAAAACCCGTGGTAGAGTGACCTCTATATGCTCTTTATTACCAGGAACAGTTCCCCAGTGAAATCAAAATCTTATATATGTTGTTCTCTTACTTTTTATGACTTGCTTTACAGAAAATATGTAATTTGTATATCAGCATAGAGCCCTTTTTAATGCAATGTTCTTCTCTATAGTAGAGCATATATAAATCTCTACAGAACAAAATTCAATACCTAATTAAAAAGGTAATTGACTGCTTTAGTTTTTGAGATGTTGGTTTACCAATTACTGCAACAGTAATTGAAACAGTAGTATTGAAAATTTCTAAGGAGACGGAGGGGTTTTTTTTCCAATTTATTGAATATTAAACTGTGCAATGAGTATTTACTCCTAATAAGACACCAACACAGATGAGAGATCCCAGCTTCATCCCTGAGGTCCACATCACTACAACTCTTCATTCCTACAATGCATTTTACACACAGCTCACTCAGGGCTCATCTATACCAAAGAAAAACGCCAGTTGTGGGTAAATAGCTGGAGTTTACTTTTGATCAAAACATTCTTCTCTTCAGTAAAAGGAAAATAAATCAGCACACCTTGCAAGGTGTATAGATTTCCTACAGTGTACTCCTTTAGCTAACAGGCTATGCCACAGCTGCAAGCAGTAAGTTGCTTCAGCAGTACTTGTTAGTGCTGCTATGTGACAAAAGAATATTTTGTGCCCTGTTACAGAAAACTCAGAGCTTGAAGAGCTATTTTGAATTTGTCAGTGAAGGGAACACAGTGTCTTCCCAAAACAAGAACAGAGCCCATCATTTAGGGGCCTTGTAATACAATCTACAGATAAGACAGACACAGTCTGACACTGTTTCACCTCCCACTACGTTTGGGCTGAGCAGAAGATACCCCATATGTAGCTTAGAGAAAAGGAGGCTCAGGGGAACCTTACTGCTCTCCACAATTTCCTGAAAGGAGATTGTAGTGAGGTGGAGGTTGGTCTCTTCTCCCACATAACAAACAGTAGGACAAGAGGAACCTGCCTCAAGTTGCTTCAGGGGAAGTTCAGATTGGATGCTAGGAAAAATTTCTTTACCAAAAGGATTGTCAGACATGGGATCAGGCTGCCCACAGAAGTGATGGAGTCACCATCCCTCGATGTGTTTAAAAGATATGTTGATGTGGATTTTGAGTGGCACTCAGGGACATGGTTTAGTGGTGGACTGGTGGCAGAGTCAGGTTAACTGCAGCTGTTCTTCCAATGACCAAACACCAAAATAAAGTATAATTCACAAGCTGAAAGGTAAGGGAACAAAACCCTCCAGACTAAGACTGACTGACACTGGGAGAAAGCAGGTTCATTGTCACCACTGTGTGTGACACTTCTCTAAGAATATCTTGCAAAGGGAAGACAAGGCAGCATGGGGAGCATGTCCCAGATAGCACAAGGAACACAAAACACTGCAGGAGCTTCAAGTCCCAGTCTTTATGCTTATTCAGAGCACTTCTGAGGCTTGCATAGACTTGGATCTTCACTGCCATACCTCAACAAATCAATACACAAGCCAGTTATGTTTTGGGCTGTTCACACACACCTGCAGGTATTCCTCACACATCTTCTCATAGTACAAACATCACCCAGATACACTGATTATCTAGATACACATCTAGATTCCCTCTGAGCAGCTGTTTCCCAAAACCCTGTATTTATGTTGAAACAGCAGGCACCAAAGCCATTTGAGTCTGTTGGGGCAGCAGGCACATAGAACAGCTTTACACTTAGAAAGGACAACTTCCTACCCTACAGTTACAGGGCAAGTTTTTGTCATTTGTCACAGGCACATGTAGTGCTCTGAAGGAAGAGTTCAGTAGGTCCATACAAGCATTGTCAGGTGGGAAGCACAATCCTGACAATGCTCAACCATCTCAGTAGGGCTATTTCCTTTTTGCCATTTGCAGCACAGTAACTCTCACACACCCATTTTTGAGCATTTACACCAGAGTCAGGCTTCTAGAGAAACATCTGTCCAGTCTTAAAATTGATTTAAGAGTGACATGCACAAGCATTTTAGAGATGAACCACCTATCAAATGAGGTACAGCTGAGGAGTTTTCAGAGAGTTAATGCCTACTATGATCCCATAATCATTTATGTAAACTAAAGAGAGATGGGAATTTTCTCTTTCCTACAGGAAGGGTTAAAATCCCAAGTGACAAATCCCTTAAATTAAAAATCCCTTAAAAAATAAGTGCTGGGGTTGGGAGGGAGGAAAGGCATGATTTAATGATACAGCTGGCAGAATAAACAAAGTCTCCAACATCAACATTCAGCTATAGCATGCTACACTGCATTAATACCTAATTTAAAGTCTAGTTAGTGAGTTCAAACCCTCTCAGACAAAAAACACATCCTGCTTAAATGCAGCAGAGGCAGCAGAAACATAAATAAATGGTCTAAATTGAGTCTAAAACTTGCACTGAATAGAGGTTTTCTTTCCAGTGTAGTGCTAAATATTGAGAGTTTATACTTCAGATGTAGAATAAAGGGAAGATTCTTTTTACCAGGCTTTTGAAAAAGTTATTTTTCTTTCCTAAGGAAACTGGAATTGTGAAAGGGAAAGCATACACAATCAAATCTAGAGGGAAAACAAGACTTGCTAGTCTCTCATTTAATCTACAATGTGGTTTCAGGGAGGCAAATATTCTCAGCATTCTGCTATGGGTTTTCTTCCATAAACACACCACTGTGTGTTCTCCTGAACACAGCCTGCCAGTACAAACTTTCTGAACTCCTATGAGTGTATGCAGCTTCAGAGCTTTACATTGTTTGCATTATGAACACTAGTAGTATGCAAACCCAACTGTGATGGAAGAGAATTATTGTCAACTTAAGTTATCAACAGTAAGTGTCAGTATCAAAGCCCCCTGGACACTTGGAGGATAAGAGCCCCTTGGAGGATAAGAGCACCAGGGATTTTCTTTAGCTCTCACTATTTAGAGTAATTCTTCATAATCCACCTAGTTTTCAGTTGTGATTTCATGAGAGCAGATCACATTACAATGAAACAAAAAGTTCAGTATTTGTCCCCATATAGTAATTCTTCCAGACACAGCCCAGCAATCTATCAGCTTCTCAGATTCTTGACCTGTACAGACACACGACCTCAGACCATTTATTCCTGCAAGTCTTCCACCAGTTTACCCAGCCATGAACTCACTGATGTCAATGAGGATAGTATTACTTCAAGACACATTCTGTTAAACAGTTAAGGGGCACCAAATCCATCTGTCTTAGTCCCTTTCACCAACTGCTCCTTGCAAAGAAGTCCTACCATTCAGACCTCTTTGCTTACCTTTTTTTGACACCTTGCACCTCTTACCAGACTAAATTTGACACCCACCTTTAAAAATGCTAAACTAAACAGAAACCACAAAAACTCACTGCTGTGGCCTCAAGTTCATTACTTTTAAAGCTTGTAAGGATTCTACATTACTAGCAGAATTACATAGGCACATAACAAGCCTGCTAGAGAACTTTACTGCAATCCTACCTATCACACGCCAAGAACATCACCGGTTTTTGTAATAACAAGTATTCATGAAGCACTGCCTTTAACTCATTCTTACAGCAAACATCCTTTCATAAATAGCCTAAAACATGTTTGTTGGAATATGTTTGTGTCACAGCAACCACGAAACAAACAATTGCAGTAATTACCTTCAACTGAAATCCAGTCTCATTCACCATTTCTTTCCATCCACCTTCCTAAATATACAGGAGAAGAATGTTCAGTTAGAGTGATTTAAGAATGCTGCAGCTTTTTCAAGTCCTATGAGAGTCTATATCAAAGAAGCTTCTCCAGTATGCCTGGCTTCTGCCTCAGCTACCCTCCCCATGTCTTTTCATGAATCTGGGTTAAGAATAACCAATCATTACGTTGTGCTTACATACATACATACATGTGCTCCCCCCAGAAATCCTCTTCTCAATTACCTCAATCTATCAGCTGGGAGCAGGAGCCACACTGCTTTGTCTAAAGAAGAGTAGCTAACATATTTTGCCTCTGAGATTACCAGCATCTCCAAGGACCTTTGCATCTCAAGGCAGAGAGCATACAGGTAACAACAGTTTGCAGTGCACATGCCATGGCCTGGCTCAGGTGTACTGCTGGTTTTCCACTGTTTTCAGCTCCCATACATCGATTCACCCACATACTGTACTGTGGCAAACAGCTCTTCAGTCCAGTATTTGGGAATCTCTCATCAAAGCACAGAAAAAAAAGAACTATCCAACATCTCCTAAAGTTGAAAACTGCAGAATGCAATGCTTAAGCTAACAATTGAACTACAACTTCTGTGACAATGTATTGTAGCAGTTTTGGGCCATGACATGTGAATGGAGGATCCAAACCACAAGGCTAAAGAAACCATGGATATCCAAAGAGGAAGCCAGTGCTGTCCCTGCAGTCAGCAGTATAGCATACTAACTAGCTCAGCTTTAGTAGTCCTATGGAAGAGCTCCCAACCAACGTGCATTAAGTTCCGAATAGGCTGTTCCAAAGACGTGGAAATTCTCTCTTAGGAGCCTTACAACTTGACTGGAAAAAAGTTATAAGGTAGATTAGAAGGGAAACTGTACAACTGCAGGCTGCTCTCAAGAAGCTTTTAGCTGGACAAGTCTTCTCCACCTCAAGTTTATTCACATTGTCTATCTTTTCTCCTGACACAGAACAAGTTATGGGTCAATAGAAAAGATCAAAAGGACATTATCTGAACTAAATAATCACTAAATAATGTATTTAGAAATAACTTTACTATACCTGCATTAAAAATGCATAAAAGATTTTGTCTTGGCAAAGAACAGGATGTGAAGCCACACGTAACAAGAAGTTTTCCAGACCAATTCTTCTTCTTTCCACAAAATCTGGATCCATATTATCTGCTGATAGCTTATGCCAAACAAAGTCAGCCTAGTTAAACAGAAGAGTGTCAACAGTAAATTAAAAAACAAACAAAACAAAGCAAGCCACAGTTTTGGTTTCCTTACCCTTTTTTCTGGCAAAGGTGGAACAACAATATGTGGGTAGGTAACTGACAAATAATTCCTCAACAACTCAAATTCACTGTAACGTCGCCACAGGGACTCCACTGGGGCACACTGTCCCTCACTCTGGGACTCAACAGCTCTGAAAGATAAGCAGCAAATCTGAACATTAGTGAGCTATCACTTACTCCCTCAAAAACCATCACTGCAGTTAGACCAAAGGCCCCAAGTATAGTAGTGACTACTGCATGACTTGCCCATAACCTAAAGCAACCTTAATTAATTTCATGTCTACATACTTAATTCAAAAGTATTTATAATTTCTGCCTGATAGCACTTGAGCTTGCTAGGAACACAGGAAAAGTCAATGCACTTACACATCAAAAACAAACAGGTAGGTCACAATCAAGTAAAGAGACACATGTGGCTTAGTCCACACCCTCCAGAAATAGCCCTATTTCTCTTGGAACAGTGTTAGGTTCAAAGTTAGTAAAATTTCATGAGTATCTGAAGGATACAGAATATTGTAAGAAGAAATTTACTATTCAGTGGGGAAGTCTTCAGAGGATAAAAAATGTCTTGCATACAACAGTTTATACAGTTACAAATACAACTTTAAAAATATTAAGATATTTTAAAGGATATTTTTAGAAAAAGAGCAAATTTCAAAGTACTTCCAATTTTCCTTTTTTGTTCAGAGTGACATGTTTTTATATTTAAGGATGAAAAACGTAACAAACTAGCTAGAGCAAGCAGGTACAAAATTGATGTGTCTGAAAAATTCGTTGAAGACTTAAAACCAACATGACCTAGCAAGGTAATAAAGGATTTTATGTTACTATAAAAGGAGAAATCATTGAATATAGGATTGGAAAGTAATACAAATACTTGACAAGAAAAATCATTTTTCATACAAGACATTCAAAGTAACAGAAATATTTTGCAATATCATAAAATAAGCATTGGGTAGCAACACTTCCAGCAGTTAGCATATGCCAGAATAAACACAGAGAATTCACACAAGGCACTCAACAGAAAACAGTGATGTCTATATCAACTTTGTTCTTCATTTAAGTGACTAACTCGCACACAAAGCACTGGTGTAAACCTACAAGGAACAGTATTGACTCCTGAGTTTGGAAGGGCCCTCTGCATGTCTGCGATCCAACTCCCTTGCTCAAGGCAGGATGTTCTGAGCCACATTCACTTGGGTTTCGAATATCTCCAAGGACTGAGACTCTACTACCACACTGAGCAACCCACTCCCAAGTCTGGGAAACCTCACAATAAAGAGGTTTTTTTTACTTTTACATGGAATTTGCCATGTCTGACTTTGTGGGCACTGCCTTTTGCCCTCTCTCAGCATCAAAGAAGGAGTCTGACTCCGTCTTCTTTACCTCTCCACCAGGTACTGATCCACAACTGCTAAAATCAGCTGTCTCTTGCACAGGCTGAAAAATTCCATCTCTTTCAGCTTCTCCCTGAACGTCAGACAATCCAAGCCCATAATCATCCTCACAACCCTTCACTGGACTTGCTTCAGTAACTCCACATCCTTCTGGTGCTGGAGAACTCAGAACTGGGAACAATAAATTATGAACTACAAGTAGTTACTCATATGGTACTTAGTAGAAGAGAATGCTACATTATTTTTTCCAGCAAAAGTCAGGCTTTACAGTTCTTGAATTCATAAGAACTTTGTGAAGTTTTAAAACATCTAAGTAGCACACAAATTATTGATAATTTAAACCATTCTTAACCTACAAAGTCAGATTTCTAATGATCTCACTGAAAACCAAACAATCCCACTCCAAAGCTGACCCAATTATTTGGTACATTTAAACAAAATACAAGGTGCCTCTATGTGAGCCCTCATTAGAGAGGAACAGTCTTGCTATATGCTTTGGTTTAGTTACATCTTAAGGTGGAATAATGTCATAAGAGGAATGCAAAAGATACTTTTTAAACTTAGTAATCTGCAAAAAGTTTTATGTATCTACCCATGCCTTGGGGAAAGGACATTCATTCCAGGTGACTGAATTTGTAGGGAAAAAGAAACTTCACAAGTAAGAAGAAAAAAGGACAAATTCATAGCATTCAACACAAACTGCTGCAGATGAAAATTATTTGAGAGTGACTTAAGAAGAAAAGGCGAGTACACTACTGACAGCCACTATTCACACTGCCAGCATCCCACAGAATTCTTCCCTATTAGAGTATTTAAATTCAATGAAGCTGCACCTGCAAATACTGAGTTCTGAAGAGGGTAAGCTCAGCCTAGCCTGGATTGACAGGCTGTGCAGCATTCCTCCCCACACTAACTGCTGCACCATTCAAATATTACAAGAACACTTCAGCCCAAAGCAGGTATCTAGTGATTGAACTATTGATGAGTAAGAGGCAAATTTGAATAGATAAGGAATTGAGCTACTGTGCCTCAAAAGACTGTTTAGTCAAAAGCTGAAGGCACAAACATGGCATTCCTGGAGGAAAAACTCCCAGCAGGGTTTGGTAAACAATCTGGCCATTCAAGACACTCACATCAAAGTACTTCAGAACTACAGACCCTTTTTATCTTCAGCTTCAGTAGCCTAACAACCAGCTGCACTGACTTACACCATGGGATTCAAGACTTCCACAAGGGTTATTGTCAACCCTTAAGAAAGACTGCTACCATCAATACATGATAGTATTATAGGGACCTTGCCTGAGAACAGGCTGCACAAGCAAGCATAAATAGGGAGATAAGAAAAACACGGGTCAGGACTGCCCTGAGAACCCAGCCACATCCCAGGAGGACACATCTGTGCTGCAGATACAGATGCTGCTGTGCCAGCCTTCTGACAGGGGAATGGTCCATCTCTGTAAGCATCTAAATCATGCTTATAATGCTCTGTAATTGTTTTGCAGAGTTAATTAGAAAGTAGGAGCAGCAAAGGCCATGCTGAGCCTTAACTGTGGGGGAAAAAAAAAACCAAACCTTTTCTGAACATGCCTGCTTATCAGCTTTGTATTTGCTACAATTAATAAGAACCCATCGGTTATTTGAAAAAAACATAGTAGTAACATCTCAGTCCACACACATTAAGTAGAAAACTAAATATTAATCAAAAAATTTAAAAGGCCATTTGGGAGCATAACACTTCAGCAGGAAAGGACCACAGCTTTATAGAGAAGCCTAGTCCTACATCAGCACAAATAACTACCTTGTTACTTGAAGTTTTATGCCCACACAGGGCCTCAAGAACTCCAGGAAGAAGGAAGCAGACTGCCAGACCAGTTCATACCACTCACTGCATCTACCCTGCCCACACTGAAGACACTAAGGAAGTTTACTACATCTAAAGCCTACTGTCAATTAATTCTGATAAAGCAGATCTGTGGACAACAGCTAGGCTTCCCCCAGTCTCAGTTAATCAAGCTTTACAACCCTTGTGAGGGACACAAAAACCTCACACTATACCCTGAAGAAAAAGATTAAATTACTACCAGAGAATCTTGAAGGTCAAACCTGCCTGTGTAGTTAATTCTTTCTTAACTAGACAGCACCTGATACAACCACCTCACCATAGAGTGTGCTAAGCAGCCTGACATTATTCTCATCTCAGATCATACTTGTTTCCTTTATTCTAACATGCATTTATTCTCAGTGTCTCAGGAGTGCAAACACTGCCTTTTACAGCTGCTTTTATCTTCATAAGGAGAGCACCTATATAGCAGCTAACAAAGAAGCCATGCTTCTTTAATTAATTGATTTGAATAGATTTAGGACATTTTGAAATTATTAGTATCAGTTGCACCCCCCAAGCTTACACCCAGGCTTAGAGTAAACCCCCAGGCTGTGCTCCCTAGAGTACACAGTGCTGCAGAGTTGGGTAAAGGAGGGGAGCAGCAAAGTTCTTTGCAAAGCTGTGGTGGGAAAGGACTGCACAGCCCACAGTTAGGAGCCTGTGTCAGCACCATGGCCTTTTAAATGAGGTAATAAGAGTTTGAAACAGCATGGATGGATTTAGGACAGGCAAACAAGATGAGAGAATTTTTTTTTTAATCACACCAAAAATGTCTCTGCCTGGTTACACACGAGGTCATAAAATATCACCAATTACAAGAGCATTTCCTCCCCAGGAACACCATTTCAGAAAGGAAGTAGAAATCCACATAGGTACTCATTAGACTTAATATCTTCACTACCATCTAATTTTTAGACCACGTTATGAACTTCCCCAATACATGCAAGTATTGCAGACCAGTCTCAATTAAGATTATAATCACTTGTTGACATTTAGTCAAACTTCTCAATTTGTTTTGCTTCTAAAAACACAATATAATACTTGTACAGTCTTCAGGCAGGAAAACCATATGTTTCCCCCTTAAGTACACTTTTAACAATGCAAGTTATTCATCGAACGAACCAACCTGCCTGAAAAAATTAAAAAGACAAAATTGAAACCTTCAGCTTTTACATTTATAACTGATGTTATCATAACCAATTCAAAGGTTACATTACTCCATGTCTCATTTATTTGCTTTAATTCAAAGTGTCAATGTGAAAACTTTAGTCCATCTAATTAACCTCTTCTCACTTCCCATTTAAAACTAATTATCTTAAATGAGCCATTAAATAATTCTGAATGCAATAAAAGATGAATGGCTGTGAAGTACTAAATCAGACAAGAAGGAAATACACAGGTTTATTTCCTTGTAAAAGCAATCATCTCTTCAATGGCAGAAGCAGTAACTCTGCTTTCAACCTCTGACCTTCTAGTGTATGAGAAGTGACACTTCCACTCCCTGTAGTGGGCAAGGTTCACTCTCTGTGTAGAGGAACACCATTTTAGAGGGATGGGCAACTTTTTCCAACAGCTATTTAGAAACAGTCTCTGTATTCAGGCCTCTCAGACAGCTGATGTTTCATAATTGCTCTTCTACCTGGCAAGCTGTATGACAAGGAAGCATTTCTCTTGCCAGAAGATTTTTCACAGCCAGGTGATTCTTTGGGTTTTTAATACTGTCACCCAGTTTACTGTATTTAACTAAAACATACCTTTGTCAGGAAGATGAATGATTCATAGTATCTATCAAGTAAAAGTCAACAGAAAACTAAGTTCTCAAATCCTCTGTCTTCTTTCAGCTCCCAACTCTCCCCTGTTTAAAGCTCATACTGAATTTAGACTTTTCCTCTCATACCTCCTTTGGAGTACTTTGGACAAGTCTTCCTGACTCCCATTGGCCAAAATCTGCTCTTTACTGCTCTATCAGAAGACAACATCCCTCTGCAGGCATTCCTCCTGTGCCTCTTCTCAGGAAACCCATGCCTGGGCTTTTCACCTAGCCCAGCGTGAAACAGGAAACTTTGAGAAGGGTACTAAACAAAATATAACAGAGGAAAAACTCCTCAAATCCCACAATGCAGCACTGCTATCACTGAAACAGCTACTGGCCAGCTACTGATTTCCAAGTCCATTTCTCTCAGAGAAACTTTCTTTAGAAGTTCTCACACTTTGGACAGACAATCCAAGGTCTTAACAGAGAAGTAGGTAACACTCATATCACAATTTAACTAGTGGAAAACTTTCCAAAGACTGAAAACAGAAATAAGACTAGCAACTTCCCAGACATACTGTGGGAGTAAAAAGGAAATAAAATGAGCCCCCTTGTCAAATAACTGCAAGAGAAAGCGAAGACTAGTAGGACTGGAAACCAGGGATCCTGCTATTAAGTGGTCAGATAGCAGGCTGCACAAACTTTTGCTCCTTTTTCCTAAAGCCACGTTTAAAACAGAACAAAAAAAAATACATGCTAGTCCTCATATTGTTTGATTGGGAAGGCCAGGATAGAAATCTTAGAGTCAGCAGGGGTGAAAGGAAGGTGAACTATAAATGGAAGTGTGCTACTACTACAGAAGAAATAGTTTACTTTAAAGGAGACCAGGAAAAAAAAAGGCATTCTCTGTATGTCCTATAATTCAAAGTGCAATACCACAGAACACCTTAGAGGTGCTCTGCATTCTGGTGAATGAAAACAACAGGTACAAAGCCAGGAGCCAGACTCAGGGGTTTATTCTACCTGAGTTCTTGTAGTTTCATGCAGACTCTGATATAAGACACGGCTGCCTAAAATTCTAACAAGCAAGTCTGGATTTAAGTAAGATCCTGGATATTTGCTACTTCCCTGATAGAAAGCAAATGATATGCTGAGCACATCTCAAGAAGGAATATTTAGCTACACATCTTAAGAATATGTACTTGCCTTAATGCCATTTCCCACAAATAGGTAGAAGTGACCTCTGTTCTCACAGGGAGAATATAAAAATTGATTCATTTTTAAATAACTGTATAGTTTAACAGAAGCTGTGAAACAAACTGACATTATGACTAATTGAATGGAAATAGCTCATCATAAAAAAAAAATCTATTTAGCTAATGCAGAAAGGTCTAAAGCAAGAAGATGTTTTCAGGAAGCACAACCCTTGGAATTTGTTGATGCTCTGCAGTCTACAGCAATGGAGTTTGTTTTGCCTCAAAGAAATATATCTACATCAAAGTATAATATCACATTAATAAAAAAATCAACAAGTCACACAAAAATGTGAGCATAGTAATAAATTTTTTCATTTAAGAAGAAAAACTAAGTAACACCATCAGTTTTGAAAACTTTTCACCAGCAGCAGTGAAACTTGTGTGTTATGCACTCAGCTTCTGTTCTATAACAAATATACCATGGTCGTAACTGTATCCATCTTGTGTCTCTTATTCACCCAGACAGAATTCAAACTGAAATTAAATCCTAGATAGCAGTAATGGTGGAACCCCAGTTCACATAAACATAATGCAACTATTATTAAGTGGTCTTCCCTTTATATTACTATAAACAGTTTTATTCTTCAGCTACAAAATATCTTATTACCCAGACAAATTACTGTGAAGCCCACCTACAGCTACAGGCTCAGCAGGAAGCACATTTAATAGCCACCAATTATATTTATGCAAGAAGTTTTGCCTTCTCAGCAAAAGGAATAGAGAACCTATTTTATTAGAGATGTGACAAACACACATTTTCAATCGCTCTGTGACAAACATGTAATTGGTCTCGGTATTTGCTGACCACAGAGTAAAATAAATCTTAATGAAAGAGCACAATCTGGCCAGCAAAGTACAGTTTTGCCACTATGAAAGAACAACTGGGAAAGACCAGTGGGAGCAACTCTAAAGTAATGCAAGGATGACTGGAAAAGGAGATGCAGTCAGCATGTTCTGGGGCTGCATAAATCTGCCCCCAGAGTACACTTCATATCACAGTTAGGCCCCAATGATTCCAATTTTCTTCTCTTTTCCTTCAGAAATATCATTACAATAAAAACACTACTATTTACATGAGAAGGTGTGATCTTTAATATCAATACACTGTAAAAGTATTTTTAAGCATCTGAGCGACTGTCAAAGAGCTACAATATTTGAAAAATGTATGTCTATTTTGGATTTTGTTCTTTAAGTTTAGCAAAAATATAGTAAACTTATCCCAATAGGCCTGCAGTCAGTGTGACTGGTGTGTCCATCAGCTAAACAAGCTAAGAAGCCTTTTAACCAGCAGATAGAAGGCTTATGTGACAGTATTACAGTTTGAACTCTTCAGAGCCTTTGCAAATGCAACTGCTTTGTTTCAGAAGGTTTTCTTTGTACAGCAGATAATTCCAAAGGCAAGGCCCAAAGGTTAAAATATAAAGATTCTTGTAATATAAAGAAGAGTTAAACAAAACTTGGAACAAAGTCTAATTTTGAAATTCTTTCTTCAGCTGAGTAACATGATCCCACATAACAGGAGTCATCTGTTACTGTTTGGGAAGTAAGGATAAGTTAGAAGAGATTTTAAAGTTTTGCTCACTATTCAATACTTGAAATTTTGTGTTTGTGGTACTGAGAATGTTTATCATACCAGTAGTATTAATCTTGTTAACACAAGAAGATTAAGAGCAGGAAGTTCCCCAGTGAAAGTTCAAACTAGTATGAAGAAAGGAAATAGTTAACTAACTCTAACCCTTAAACCATCTACAAGGAGTATGTGGTAATCAGATCAAGCAAAACACTTCAAATATAAGCTGAGCAATAAATTTTGACCACATGACATAAGTCATGAGACTTCTCTTTCTTGTAATCTCAAGCAAGCCTAACAGTTACTTTAGACCTCTCTCACATCCAATCTCACAAATACATGTATAAATTTGTCCAACTTATGTCCAAGAAATAACCAAGCAGTTGCTGGCACCATTTTAATGCAACAACTTTCAAACACACATTTTTCCAACTAGCTCCAAATGAAGAATTACAGTACACAGTTACACAAAACCAGTACTAGTACTGAAATGGAGATCAGCTGCCAAATTTTCACAGGAAAAGATCCTCCAGAGTGGGTTGATAACCACATAACAAAGCACAAAACAGCTAAATCCTCTCATCAACTGCACCTGATTATTTTTAGGGGTGGAAGGAGGGAAAATCTGTTTAGAATGGCACATCCATGTACACTTGAGACTGAGCTCTCATGACCCACCTAGTCTCAATGAGGTAAGCAGTGTATGTTTCTTGTATGTTCATGGCATTCCTCCCAGTTCGTTTTTCAGCTTCTGAAACCGTGATTTCCATTTTCTTTGCCAAACAGTCTTCCATCTTTTTAGAAGAGGAAAATAAAGATTCATGTAACATTAACCACACAAGGCAAAGGCTACTAACCTTGCCTCCCCTTCTCCCACACCACATTTGTTCAAATAAGACAAGTCTCTGAGGGATAAAGGCTTTGACAGGGCTTTGCTTTATACCTATGTTCTGAATCACATTTTCAAGTGAAAACTGGAAACCTGGTTTAGGGGGAAAACAGAAAAGTCAACAAACTGACAACTTCAGGTACCAAAAACCACCCTGAGCCAGGAGGATACAGAAACGAGAAATATTTTTCTTTACAGGTAACAAAGTAACCTTTTTTAAAAAACAAGCACGCTAACCCCAGTATTTTCTATCCAAACACTTCCCAACTACCAGTGAATTCCTCTTCAGGACATCTGGGACACATGTAGCCACCTTTCCCCTTTCACAGGAAACAGAATATATCCGGATCAAGATGTTTTTCTTTTAATCTCTCAGAGGAGGATCGTTATCTTTTTTACACACTGGCCGCCAGAAATCAGTAAGGACCACACGCCCACCATGGAAAGGCAGAGCTGCACTGAGCACGGAGGGGGAGTCACTTGTGAAATTAAGGGGGGAGGGGGAGACAAAAACATAATTGATAATAATAAACAATAATCTGACATTAGGGACGAGGCCAGAGGGTGCACAAAGCTCTCTCACAGCGGCCAGGACGGGGCTGAAAAGACAACCCCGCAGCTCAGAGGGTCATGCTGCACAGCTCTGCCCGTGCTCCACCGAGCAGGGCTCGGCCCCAGGCAGCCAAGGAAGGGCTCATCCCACCTGTAGCCCCTTCCCGNGCCGGGCCGGGCCGGGCCGGGGTGTGTCCGCGGGGCTGCGGCCGGAGGCGAGCCGAGCTGGCCCCGGCCCTCGCCGCCCTGCGCTGCCGCCCGTGCCCGTGGGGAGGCTCGATCCGAGGGTGCTGAGGGCGTCCTGCCCACCCTGGTGCCCACAAAGGGCTCGTTCGTGCCCCTGTGCGCGGCCACCCCTCGCTGTGACCGTGCTCCGCTCGCTCACAGGCAGCCTTGAGCCTCCTGCCCCTGTCCGGGACAAAGCTTCCCCCGGCCCCTCACCCGCACTCTTCCAGCTGTACATGTTTATTTCTAAAATTTGTTTGTGTCGTTGTTCCCCACTTAGTTCTCAGGTCACCGAGGAGTTTCTCCTGCCATGCTTCGCACACCTTTCCTGCTCGTCTTTTGGTTGGTTGGCTGGGCTTTTTTGACACCCTGTGTTGTTATAACAAATAACACATCTTGAACAAAAATTAAATTCCATACTAATGGGAAATATTTCAGATACTGTCTCATCTTTCATCTATAGCAAGATTTGTCACTTTCCTTTACTGAGTCTCTTTCAGCAGCCATTAACTTTCCCACAGGATGTTTGTTAGCATTAGGCAGCTCGGGTTATTTTTTTAAAGCCCACCAGCCTGTTATTCCCCCACTCAGTCCTTTCGTAGTAGTGAAGGACTCGGTCGCCCTGTGTTCCTTTTGCCTCACCCTCCTGGCTGCCAGCCTTTTCCATCAGCTCCCTCCCAACAGTGGCTGGACATGCAGAGGTGCTTTCTCCTGCCCACCATCTCTGCTGAGGAACACCCAAGGATGTCCCATCCTGCCAGGCTTCCTCAGGAGGGACTGGAGTAGGTAAAATCTGCCAAGTTCAGCTCTGAGGAAGCCTCTAACATTATTTAATGAAAGCCCCAGCTGTCCCATCTCTTCTCATTGAACAGAAACAAACCTCCCTGTGCATTTCTGTCATTCCCTGTCAGTGTCTTTTTGGAGACATTCAGGAAGTCCACCCTTCAGCCCCTACCAAACATCACACGCTGTAGATTTATACATGTATACATCTTCCCTATTGGGTTTATTCCCTCATGATCCCATGGTGCCTACACAGTCCCTGTGGGACTGGCAAACTGGATCAAGAGGTTGTTCCTATTTATTCCTTGTTCTCCAAATACCATTTTGGACACTCAGGAACAGTGCCATTGTTCCCTGGTTTACATGTCACACCAACCCTTGAGATTTCCCATTCTTTCACCGGATTCATGTCCTTTGATTCAGGCACTACATTCTTTAGTATTCTTATGTAGCTTTTTTTCCTTTTCCTACTCTTTTCAAACCCTGGTTAAAGGCCTCTTTGGGGGATTACAGAGTTTATATTATGGGTTTCTTTGCTTTGCTTTTTTCTGGTTTGTGTAGGAAATGGGGTTTTTGTAGTGTTGACCAGAGATGAATTTGCATACATTTTTCATCCAAAAATTAATCTTTTTCTTTCAACAACAATTAAAATAAATCTCAAAATCCCCTTTGAAGACCCCATGAATTAATATTTGGCGTCTGGTTTCTATTCTGTTGTCTTCAATGTTTATGCAACTTTTTCCTCAGATTGTTTGAACTGATACCTCAACCTATCCTTTCCCACCCCTCCACCACTGTAGCTGGATGGAGTTTCCCAAGCTTTTTCCACAAAAGGCTTTCCTGAAACAAAAGTTTTTTACAAGTATGTGAACTGTGATTTGTCCTCTGAATAGGACTGATTTAAGATTTGTTTTCTAAACCCAAGGTCCAGTTCAGATGTAAAAGCACGATTGCATGTTGTAAGACACAGTCTGTTTTTCATTAAGCTATGGTTTTCTTATGTTTACTCAAGATGTACATCAAGATACATACCTTGTATCAATTACACTTGCATTTGCAGCATGTGCATACTGAAATTTTTCTGATCCCTATCAGTTATATAATGGAAATATTTATGTGAAACTCATGCAGGATATCTTACTTTGTACTAAATATTTTTATTATGGAAACAACATTATCAATAGAGTACAGTAATATATTGTAGGTCTAATATTCTGTGATTTCAAAAACTATTTTCACCTTTGAATTTTCTTCATACACTAAAAGATGTGGAGAAGAGTTAAAACATTACATATATAGGATGAGGGTAGTGATAGAAGTGCCTAAATCAAGATGACTGGGAGCCTGGGTAGCCCTCACGTACATTACAGCTTGGAGAGTTCAGAGGAGAGTGAGATGTCTTGAAAAAAACAATGTGCAATGGAGAGATCTTCCATAACCACCAAAGTCTCCAGCAAAGTCCTCTTCCTGAGCCACGTTTCTTACCTCAGCCTGCAAAGTGGGATAACACTATTTTCTCACAGGAAAGTGCTGCTCTCAGGAGAACTTTCAGGACTTGTGCTACTTTGGTCAAATTAAGCTGTAGTGCTTCGCCCCTAACTAGGCACAACCACTCATGCACCCAGGGTCTCCCTGGATCCCCTCTTGTCAGGATGTGAGTCCAATCTCCTGCAGGTCAATCTAACCAGGACACTCTCCTGCTCTTCAGCATCTTCACTAGGCAGTATGTCCCTTGTTCTTCAACTAAAAGAAGGTAATCTCTACTTAACTTCCTACCTACAAGTCCCTTCAGTCTCTGAAACTGCCCTGACTCCCATTACAGTCTCTGGAAAACAGGGAACTCCATCTTTTCTATTCTGTAAATCTATTTGTTTTAACCCTACTGTTACACTGGATAAACTGCTTTTTGATGGAAGAAAGCTAAGCAAGGTATATTACCTTATACACTGGCTTCCTGGTGTTTTTTGTAATGTTACATGTTCTTATTAGATCTTTCGACAGCCTGTGTTGCTCTAGCAAGTAACACAACTTAAAAAAAAAAGCCATATTAATGGGAAATATTTCAGATATTTTCCCCTTTGTCACAACATTATTTATCAGTGTCTTCATTTCAAGTTCCTCATCTTTCAGCTTCTTAGAAGTAATTAGATTTAAAAGATAAAAAAACCACTAACAACAACCATCATGCTACTGAGAACCAGAATGAAAACACCTAAAGCAGTGGCTCTGCTTTGCATCTATCCTGCAACACCCACAGCCTTTCAGTAACCTCAGGAAGAGAGAGTAAACCAGCCAATATTCCTGCTGACTGCGTATCCTGTGCAGGACCTGGCTGTGCTGGTGCTCGAAAGCAGGGAAGTTCAGGACATAATGGATTCATGGAGCAACACCCTGGAGCTGAGAACCCACCATCCACACCACACATATTTTAGCTGATAACTTTTTGGGTGCCTCTAGCCCACTCCCAGGGACTGGCCACCCTTCACAACTTCCAATTTAGCTGCTATTGAAAAAAAAACCCCATGTGTGCCTGCCTTAAGACCGCCTTGTAACACAAGCCAAAGCAGGAAGGCCAGGAGTTTCTCTTCAAAAGCACATTCCTGATCCATGGTTCAGGCTCCTGGATCCTATCATAGTTTCACTACCAGTAATAATAATAATACAAAGATCATGAGTCAGGCTGTCAAACTGCTCCTACTTCCCTCTACAGAGTAATTCCTCCAGAACTGAAGGTACTTGCTCTCCAGAGGCATCCGGCAGCCAAAGTGATGCCAGGTTGTGCTGTTGGTCTCCAAAGACTGATCCCCTGGCATCTGTCTCTGTGTGATGTCCTTGGTGTGTGATGGATGCAGCAGAAAGCAGTGCTTGCTTAGGATCCCTAAGAAAATACAGAAGAGGAATTAATGTCAAGGAACCGTCAGTAAAATGCATGAGTAGCTGCTTCAGCATGGCAGAGTGCAGGCAGAAAAGTAGATGAGTTCAGGCTCCTCATAGACATACTTCTATCCTCTAGATATCTGAGTGAAATGAGTACTAAGGTATAGGAAAATCAGCATTTTGTTAATTTTCCAGAGAAAGAGTGGAAAAAAGATACAGGTGAATTTTGGGGTGGGGAAAATCATTCAATTTCACTCAGTCTGAAATTGGTAGCAGTGGGTTCCATTCCTTTCAGCAACAGCATATCTCAGTCACAAATAAAAACAAGAAAACCAAAACTAATCCACATTTTTGAAAGAATCTGTACAAACACATCAACAGTATGAATGAAAATGTATTGAAAGTGGCTTCAAAAGCAGCTCAAAGTAAGCCATGAGAAAACTTCAAAGGAAGAAAGCCAGATGATTTGTGACAGAATTGAAGAGAAAAAAAAAAAACAAACAAAACAACAACAAGCCAATTCAATAACACTGAAAATGGTACAGAGGGATAGACCTCTACTTAATCTTGGTGCAGCTTGGTCAAGGAAGCTGTTACACACAGTCTGTGAGAAGTTAGAACTTAGGCCAGTGTATCAGGACTGTGCAAAGACTCCAATGAAAGTCAGGCATCACTTGGAAAATGCAATTATCCTGTGTGGCTACTGAAACGAGCATTAGCTGAGAGGCTGGAGCACAGGGAAGTTGGCAGGGCTAAGGAGAAGGGGTTGTGGCAAAGCAGTCAAGGCCACCTGTGCCAAAGGAGGAATGGCTGTGTCCCTCAGGGTGCAGTGCTGGCTTTGGTTGATTCCTCATAGGTTACCACACCACTGCTGGGACAAGCTGTAGCAAGGGAATGGAAAATGTCAAAGGTCATCATGGTATTTTTCCTTAGGTGGTAGCAGGGACCACAAGCCATAGCACCACATCCAAGATCTCAAACATCAAAACCCTGTGAAACTGAGACAGTGCAAGGTAATGAGAACTTTTCCCAGAGACTGATGGGCACCCTCAGTGCCACCAGGCAATGACATTTGAATTTAGTGGACACTCCCAGGACTGGAGCCAGTGTCCTTGTGAATGCAGGATGGAGACAGAGGCTGGATTGGATCCACACTGCAAGGTACACTTCTTTCTCAGGCAACTGCTGCTGATGGCACAGTGAAAGCAAGGTCATGCTTATAAGATGCAGAAAGGATGACATTTCTGGGGTTTAATTAACTGCCAGGACAGCTTGGGGGTAGTACAATATGAGCACACAACATAAAAACAAATCCATACTCATGGATTTGTGCTCATTAGTAGAAGCTAAGTCCTGATCCTAGCAGCTAGATGTTTTCTTTAGACCTGTCTTTTAATACTTCAAAGTATAAAACAAATTCTCTTAACAACAAAGACACTCACGGACCTCATCTGAAGCCTGACATCACTGTTGATACAAACAGATTAAAAAAGAGCAATGCAGATGCAACAGGTGTTAGTCCAGTCGTGTAATGTGCAGGCAATCAAGAGGGCCAGAAGGACATATCCTGATTGCACAAGTAAACCTAACACCTTTTGTTGTACTCAGTCATTTTAAACCCAGTACCCTGCTAGGATCTCTGGGGCCTGGAAAGCATGGAGGAGGTCCAGAGAAGCTCAGGAGCATTGGCCTTACATTAGCACTGTCTGGGGCATGGTTACATGGTTCCCTTCTCTCTCTCCCTTCACATTCCCTGTCACAAGAAGATGATCTTCACCCCTGGGAATAATACCAGGTTTGACTCACCTGGGCCTGGCACATGCCCACCATGAGGTTACCCTGTGCAGGGGCATTTAGTGCCCATGCTGGGAGCTTCAGATCTATTGCTTGATTGCTGAGCCTTGCCTCCCACAGTGGAAACCCAGGCTGTTTGAAACCCTCCTTTAAACATATGCTATATTGTTTCAGGTGTCCAAAGTTTTATTTTACTTCTCTAGTAAATATCTTCCAGCTCCTAAATGAGAACTTTGGGAAAACTGCTCCCACAATGCAACTTAAAAATCACCCTGCAGAGACCTTACGTTCCTCAGCTTAAATCCAGCCTTCAGTGTGTCTTGAGTTATGAGGCTGTCCAGACCACTAGTAGAGGAGCAGGGGAATTTACACCAAAAGGAATAAACAAGCCAACAATAAAAATAACCATTTATCTCTTCTTCCTCCCCAGTGTCTTACTCAAAAGGTCACTGTGTTCTTTCATGGAAGCAAAGCTCTATAATGTAAGTTTAGGCACTTTAGGCTAAACCCCAGAGTACTCACTTTTCCCCAAGTAACTTTGGTGGATTTTTAGTTAGATTTTTTTTCCTTGGATAAGGTCTAAGAAATAACCAGGTTCTCCAGAACAGAGCTGGTAGTCAGGCCAGTGGGGCACATGCTGAGGGGCTCCCCAGTAGACCTGGGGTAACTCATGGCATGGTGCCAGCCTCGCTTCCCTCCTCTTCTTCAGACGAGGTTTGCTTGCAATAGCCTCAGCTCAGTGCACTAAAAATGGAGGTTACAGGAGGGTACATGTAGCTGCCTGCAATCTCACACAAGGGCTGAACAGACAGGCAGGTTTCCCCTGCACAGAAAGCAGCTGGCACTGCCCACTGGCCAGTTTAGGAAAGCAAACCTCTGCCCATGTCATCATGGCAGCTTGTTTCGTCAAGCAGAAAGTCTAACACCATCTAAAAATACGTAAAACTGTTTAGGAAGAGCAGGACGTGCATTGCTTCCCAAAAATTTTCTCTTGCAGAGCTTCCTGTAGATATCCAACTGCCTTGTAAAGATGCCATTGCATGGGACAGCTATGCCTTTGCTCTCATTTCAGTGAGATCTGGCCCCACGTCTCTCCCTAAGATTATTCTGCAGACAGAACAAAACATTTTATAGGGTTCAGTTTGGCTCAGAAGTTGTTTGGGATTGCCTGGAATTTTGGAAAATGCAGATCCTACAGCTCAGGGTCCCTGGCTGCAGTGACATTGTGCAGGCATCCTGCTGCCTTCCCAGGTTCTGCTGCTAGAAAAAATAATACCCCATGCTTCCCCTGGACTTCCAAATCATACAGCATGTTTTGTCAATGTCCACCATTGTTTAAAGCCCCTCTGGACTCCTGCTGGGGACATTATTTCTCTCCAAGTTTCATAGGCAGCAGGGGTTTCTTCCTGGTTTTAAAGGGGGCTCCCATGGATCATGAATAACCTGTGATGTTGCTAACACAAGCCTTATCCAGTTGTCCTGCAACACACACAAGAGTTCACATCTGAAAATCCAACTGGCAGTCTGAGAAATCCATGGGCATTTTGAAAAGCTCTGAATCCGAGAGAGGAGACTTGGCAGGTCACCCCAAGAGATCATCGTGCACAAAGCAGTTCCAGTCTGAGCAGTTCCAATATGTTTGTTGGAAAATAACATCTTTCTGAAAGCTTGCTGGACATTTGCTCATTCTTAGTCCTCAGAGGCCATATTTGAGCTGTGGTAGCTTGGGCCAGGGACACGCAGGCATTTCCCCACGGAGGTCAGGCTGGGCTGACTTGGATCTGGGCACCCTGGAGCACGTCAGAGCAGACCAAGCAACCCTCTGCAGAGGCACGTGTGTGTCACCATGGCACAGGAGACACACCTTATGTTTATCAGCTCTGCTTGTACCACATCTAACACCTCTTCTTTTTCCTTTTTAAACACAGAAGATGGGAAAAGTGATAGCATTATTTAACACCCTAACAGAATCATTTATATAAATAGTTTACAAAACAAGTGGGTGCAAATTATCAGCAAGATGGATACAAAGAAAGGGCCTTCGGAGGAAAACATTCACCATAATGAATACACACACAATAGGTACACCAGGTATTCACCTCAAACTGATTAAAGAACCAAAAAATTAATTGCAAAATGGGTAAATAAAAAGCTGGAGATTCACTGAATTAGAATACAGTGTATGCATTAAAATCAGTTAATGGATTTTCAATAACTATAAAATATTATGTTATTTTTTTGGCTGCAAAATCCTTAATAACAACATCTCTTTCTCTGCCACTCTCAAATACATTGATCTGAAGGATTGGGGTAGATCATAGGGCAAGAGTTTGAGGATTTTACTCCTCCTTTTGCCACTGATCGATTGTGTTAACAACCAAGGCAAGTCAGAACTCTGCTACATTTCACAGTTTCCCTTTTGTAAGTGGGATAATATTTCTTACTAGTTTTTGCAGAGCAGTCAGTGATCTTGGGGAGAAAGCAGATATTTAAATGCCCTATGTTATTATTTTAGGCCCTGATTCAGGAAAACATATATGTTTAAATCCTGCTGCTTTAATGAGTTGCAAGCACCTATTTTAGGCTAAACTCACACTGATGTGGTCTTTCTGAAAAAGCTGCCCTAAAACTTTTAATTATGCCTATTATAAATATAGCCCATTGAAGCTTATTTAAAAAGATAATTTCTAAAATACAGGGGGAGTGAATTAATGGCAGCTCAGAGTATTGAGGCATTACCTTACGTGCTTTATTCAGATGAAAGACTCATGCAGGAGTACCCATGCCTTTTTGATTAGATGCATGCAGCAGGCTTCAGGTCCCCTTCAAAGATCCTTGGGCCGTATGGAGCCAGGAGCAGCTCTGCATTGACATCGGGGGGAAAAAAAAAATCAAACTCTTTTTCTCAGAGCCTGACTTCTTCCCCCAGCCCCCCCCCCTCTCCTATTTGTATATACTTCGAGAGGAGAGTCAGGCTTAGTTTGTTCATAAACTGCAGTTCCTGGGCGGACCCCACGCACAGCTGGGCTTTAGCGGCTGGATCCGCCTTCCCGGCAAGCCTGAGCCGGGAGCCTCGCAAAGAGGGGCTCCGGGCTTGACAGCAGAAACGCAGGAGACTGGCTCCACCGAGGGAGGATGAGCTGGTCAACGCCGTGAAGCTGGGCTTCTGCTCGCCAGTGGGATCCAGAAATGGGGTACTGGAGGAGACCGGGTCTGCTTTCCTTACTGCTGCTCTCCTTGTGTGAGTAGAAAAATGTTTCTGGTCAGGCAATGTTAAGCAACATACTCAGAGAGGTCGTTTATTTTTCCTTCCTCCAGCAAAACAGCTAATCTTTGACTTCTCCCCTGACAGCAATTAGCCAGAGGATTGGAAATAGCAGAGACTTTAGTTGAATACTCTGCTACGACTGCATGAGCTGAGTATTTCTCTTATGGCGAGGGACAAGAGATTGCTTGGTGGAAAGTGCTGTGTGCTCGCTTGGAGCAGCTCGCAGATGTCAGTGTTTACAGTGCAAAAATATATATAGGTCAGCATTACTTGTTGGAAGTTTTTATTTTATTGAGGGAGATTAAAAGCAACTGAAGTGCACCGCTGAACGATCTGGCTTCGACAGTGTCCAGATGTGGTGAAGTTTGCAGCTTAGAGCTTTTATCAGCCCTGGTTTATGCACAGAATTAATCGAACTATTAAAGAAGGAAAGAAGTGGGGAGAGGGGGAGGAGAGGTATCTTTGCAACAACATCTGGTTATTCGGCAAACCTTTCCAGCACTTACGTAAAGATTTCTTTGTAATAAGTGCCCTGTTTCAGTTTTGATAGCACTTCTTCAATACTGTAGATAAAACCCTCTAGCAGCACTTGAAAATGTGCCCATCTGTGGTTTAACTTTTTCTTGTTTATATCTTGATGATTGTTTCATAACAGGGAATGGATTTGTATATAAGTGAGTGTTATATACACATCTCCTAAGTATGTGTGTGTGTCTCTCTGTATATACAGAGTCTGTGTATGTGTATACAGGCATATATTCCTACAAAGCATATATTTAGATATTTGTATGGACACTGCTTTTAAAAGTGAACTCTTACAAACACAGACCTGTTGCCCATGCTATGGAAATTTCAATGCAACCAAAATAATTTTTTGCTCAAAGTGATGAAGGAGGAGGATTATAATTCCAGTATTTTTGCATCCAAATGAAATCACTGGGGGCAGGGATCTGTATCTGCATTCACTTTACATGGGTCCCCCTATCTACAAGACGAGGGAATAAAAGAATGATCAGTCACTAATTTGTGTGTAGGCAAACAAAACCATGGGTGCAACTGTTGAAGCAGAGAGAACCAGTTGGGGAGATTTAGGACATAGTATCTGGTTGATTTTTCAAAGTTACGGAGACCTATAGTATTCATTTTTGTAGATAATACCCTAAAGTGTGGTTTGAAATGTAGGATGCTATACTGATAACATCCTGCTAACTTAATCACATTTGGAGCAGGAATTACTACAGGTTATTATTTAAAGCACAGTCTTGGGTTGGTTTTGGTAAGAAAGAAGACCACTAACTATCCTTCCGAAATACTTAATTTTGGAGTTATTTAACTTATGGTTTCCTTTTTCTGAAAGGCAAGGTTTTAATCTGAAAGAAGCCAAACCAAAACATATCACGATTACTAAGTTCATCTGAAAGGTTATGTGAGTGATATGATGACAAAATTTGCCTCTGCACAGGGTAAAAAAAATAAGCCAGGGCTTGGTCTCTGTGATTCAGCTCACCAGCGATAGATGTTTTCTGGGACTACATCCCCTTCCTTTGCATTTAGTGTTAAGATTGACCCTACACTCATTCTAAGAAAGTAAAAGTACCCGAGGAGGCCACTTCCCATTGACATTAAAAGAGAAGGCAAGATCTAGTTCCCCAAATTCCCCAAACTGACAGAACATGCACATTCAGCTGTTCTTCAAGCAACAAATCCTACCACTCGTCCAGCCTCTCTTTAAAGAGTGACAGCACTGGCTTGGTGGCAGCAGCAAAGTTGCTCCTCTTAGCACAGAGATTTAAGACTTGCCATAGAGAACATGGCCCAGAGTGTGTCTCTGTTATCCCCCAATAACTCCAGCTGAGCATTTGTAGGGACCTTGCTGCTGTCCCTAAGACCTTACCCCAGGGTAGCAGAGACCCCAGCCTGTGCTCCATGCACATCCTGTCTATGCCTTTAATCCCCAACATGACTGAATGGCCATCCCACAGCACATCTGACCATTTCAGTTCATATGCTGTGGAAAAATGGGCTCTGATCTGACAGAACACTGAAATTCAGCTAGTGGATTTCCCTAATTCTCCATGGACAGCCCTACCAAGGCTTCAAAATATCCACTCTTAAACTTCTCCTCGATGGCAGTGCCTGCTGGAGGGCAGCAATTTTACATGGCTTTTTCAGCAGAAGGTGAAGACAGGAGCTGTAGTTTCACCACTGCTAACACAAACCCTCACACAGGTGAGCAGAGAATCCTTCCAGGACAGAAAGCTGGTGCAGTCCTGGACTTACCTGGACCAGGACAAAAAAATATGAGGATCATTCAGAATTGGAAAACTGTCATACAGTGGGCTGGAGACTTTCAGTGTCTTTAGGTTGGCCAGGAGAGAGCAGGGAGGTGAGCTGGCCATCTACAGCCAGGTCCTGGGAAAACCTTTTCTGGCAGAGGGCTTCCTCTTCTATGGAACAGAGATAAAACAAGATGTACACGCTGGAAGCTAAAATGGGGCAAAACACAGTAAAGTTGTTCCAGCAGGTAGTTACTCAGGCTTGGGATGTGGTGGATATTTGTTGCTCAAAGCCTTCAAGACTGCAAGACTACCTGCTTGGAAGTCTATAACCTATACAGAAACTACAGATTTGATATCAGGATTACTGTATTGTGCACATGGAAACACTCTGGCCTTAAAAGCAGAATTTAGGAGTTTTCCTGCCCTGTTTTCTATAAATATTGGGAAATGATCCCTTGTGCTCCATCTGTCAGGAACAGGGCTCACATCCAAACAGGCATGGGGCTGAGCTCAGCCTCATCTCACAGAGGGGACAGCAAAGCATCACAACCCTCTAACCTGTGCAGACTGCCTCAAGAACATGAGCTAAGTGTCACTGGTGTGACAACATCTCTCAGAGCTGTGAAGAGCCCCAGGAGCCTGGCAGAGCCTTTGTGCATCCAACCTCCAAAAGAGGATATGAAACTCCAAATCTGCCAAGGCACGTAGCACTTACCAAGGGAGAGCAAGCTTGGGCTCTGGTGAGGTTCCAAAGAAAGAGAAAGGAGATTTTTGAAATGAGGTGAGGTTGCAGGTCTGCTACCCCAAGTTCAGAGCTCCCAGTTCCTGGAGTTTGAGTCTACTTCCCCATAATCTGCTTCCCCATTTTTAACAGGTCTTCTGTTAAAAATGCTGGTCCGCTAAAATAACCTAAGTTTTTTTTTGCCAAGTCTCCTGGGCTCCCTTTGCCATGGTTGATGGCTCTACAGAGAGTGCATTTGAGGGGTCATCTCCTGATAGATGGTGGCTTTCTGAAGTCACATTCTCTTTCCTGCTTGCAAAAACTGTTCCCCCAGTGAGCCTCTTCAGCTAAATATATAGAGCGTATAGAATTCATAAATCAGGACAGGGAGCTCCAGGGCTGTCAGAAAAGCATCTCTGGCTTTTGATCTGCCCAAGAAATCTCTGACCTATCCCAGGCTCCTCAGGCAGCTTGTTCAAGAAGTTGGCCTCTTATTTCTGAGGTCACCAAAGCTAAAACCAGAGGTTGTAGTGCCACCAAAATCCCAGCCCGCTCCTCTGGCAGGGGATCTATTGAGATTGCACCCCAACACCAATGCATGCAAAATTAGGAATACTGGGTCAAACAGTGAGAGGATGAGGGAAGGAAAAAAAAAAGGAAGAGTCACCCTGCATTTCACAGGCATTTGCAGAAAGGAGCTGTGCAGGTCCAAGGACAAGCCAGAGCAGCAGAGAAAACCTCTCCTCCCAGACTAAGCAGCATGTGGAGGTGGGCACTGCCCTCCCCAGGACACAGGGCTGGTCATGACAATCTGTGTCATATTGATTTAATACAGCCAAAATAAAGGAAGAAATTACCACCCTCAAAAGCTCTGAGGGGCTACCAGAGCCCCACATTGGCTCGGTGTAGGTAGCTGGGTTGGGAGCAGGCACAGGATCCCACTGCCTGAAGGAGAAACTGGTGCATCCTACCATGAGGCTAAATAAAAACAAAGCTGCAGCAAATTCTTCAGTTAGGAAATAAAAGTGGAAGACACAAGAAAAACCCTGACAATGCAGAACTGGAGTGTTCTGCAATGTTGCAAGTGCCATGAGACTCAGCAAGGAAAGCAATGGCTTATTTTCAATTCACCTTTACACATCTCCAAATCTGATGCTACATTTCAGTCCTTGGTGTAAATTAGATTAACTGAAGGTTAAGAAGAGTGTCAGTGTACAGCTATGTGAGATGAAAATGGTATTTCCTCTCCCCTTGCACCTCCAGCTTTGCTCAGACTTGAGACAGGCTAGTCATTGGTATAGCTGACCATCAGTAAAGCTTCACTCTGTATTTTAACAGGGGGCTTTGAGGAAAGAAATACTTTCTGAAATATTCGGTACAAATTGAAATTAAAACACACATTTTCTAACAAAAAAAACCCCAACAACCAACACAAAACTGATATTTACTGTGTTTTACTGGTGTTATCACTATTTAATGATGGCCCCAAAGACATTTTTGTGTACTAGTAGTAAATAAGTTCAGCCAGCTGCAATCACAGTACTTGTTACTCCCATTAGAGACAGAGCTCTGCACAGATGTATCCCACGTACTCACTGAAAATGCAGAAAGCAAACACTGGCATTAAAAACAGGTGACTGGGGCCTTTTATTCTGAGAAAGAATTCCGCTCTACTGCCTGTACTCCGCAGCTTTATATTGCTCTGTGATTTGCTCTGTCGAGTTTATTTCCTCAGGACATTGTTTTCCTCTCCCCTTAGTGATAACTCTTTGCAATAACATTTGCTTTCAGCCAGGCTCCACAGTGTTGCAACTTGCCATAAACTAATGAACTCTCCCATAGACTGTCCTGTTTTCAAGGAAGCGCAACATCTGATACTTTTATTAAAAAAAAACAGTCCCACCAAGGAGACAAAATCAGCAGCTCCCACACACTCTGCTCTTTTCACATCCCGAGTTCAGCGCTGTGTGCCAAGTGAAAGCCTCGCGCTGGAAGGGGCCTCCATGCAGAAGGGAGATAACACCACTGATGGCTGCCTGCCCTATCAAATCTACATTATATCCATGCTGGACCCTAACTGTGGGATAACATTTCCTTAGGGATCTTCAGGGGGAAGTGAAGGAGTGGCTGAAAGCTGTCTTGGCCCTGCTTGCATGTGTGTCCCTGAATTCAGAGTCAACTCTTGTGATCTTGCCTCTGGAAATGATTTGTAGTGTCCATCAGAGTCATATTTCTTCTTCTTCAGTTGGTTCATCTTTTTGTTACATCCCATCTAGGGTTGAAACGCTGCTGCCAGCTTCTGGTAACTGTCAAAATTTTAGGAGAAGTGGGAGAGCCTTCTTATCATGCAATCCCCTCTGCAGCCCATGCTCCTACCAATTATGAGGCTCCAAGACTTAAACTTTCATGGAGCTGTTGCACTGCAGTGTTTTCCTTCCCATTGATAAGCCAGGAACAAAAGACAGCTGATTTATACTACAGCAAATTCATTGTGGCATGTGGATCATTAATGTGTCCAGCTGAGACCACAGCCTGCCAGGACACAGGGCTATGGCCCGTGTGGACTCTAGCAGCCCAAGGACATGCCTAAACCCAAGTGCTACCCTGGACTGCACAGGGCTATTTGGATTCAAGATTTTTTTTTTTTTAAGGACCTTATCACTATTTGAGCTGAGTGATTTGAAGCAGACTGGGCATGCTGTCATTGGGGGGCTGGTGTGCAGTTCCAGCTATAGTGGGGAGCTGAGGTGGGGTTCCAGTAGTGGCAGCTGCAGAGTGTCACTTTGCAGGGTCCTGTGCTCCAGTTCCACCTGTGCCTCTCTCAAAGTGGCCACAACTCTCAAAGTAGTTGAAGCAGCATCATATTGGACATATTCCACCTGCAGGAAAACCTCTCACCTTCCCACACTGTGGATCGAGATGCTCCCTTTAGCTCCATGTCAGCTACTGTCCACTGGACCCAAAACTCCAGTCTTTCTGGATGAGTAGATGTCCAAAGAAAGCTGTCCCCAGCAGCTTCCACCTTGGCTCCAGACTCAGTGCTGGTGAGGTGAAGGCTTCTGGAGGAAATTCCAGGCTGCCTTCACTCAGCCTGCAAAGAGCTGTTGTCCTGCCCATGCAGCACTCAATGGCAAGTCCTCTAGCCATCCTTGGAGCTGGAGAGTCCAGACCTCCAGGACCATCACACAGCCCCTAATGCGTGCCCTGCATGCAAAGCAGCACAGATGTGCTTGTGCCAGCCATGGCAGCCAGCACAGCCATGGCAGCCAGCAAACAGGGCTGGTTTATTGTCCTGCCAGGGTCCAGCCAGGGCAGAGCCCTGAAGCAATCACCTGAGCTGACACTCATTGATGTCTGATATTGCCCCACTATCCAAATCTCTCCTAATCTCTTCAGTTCCTGCAACATCCCTGTGAAGATGTTCCCTCTGGGAATAACACACTTACATCTTTGCATCTGGAAGGTCCAGAGACATCTGCTGGAGTTCCTGGCCACTAAGAGGGACCTTTTCTTTAGATCAACAATGGAAAACCCTGGGATTTTGATACTGATCCATTCTCCCTTCAGCCATCCCAAACCAGAATGCTTAGCTGTATCCTGCGTTGCCATAGTTCACCGTGCACCCCATCAAAAGATGATGTTGCCAATGTGGATTCATACTGTGACCAGCAGGTGTGAAAATCCAGAGAAACATTTTTTGCACTTTTCCTGCAAAATCAGGAGGATACGCCCCTTCCTGGAAACAGTTCTTGGGAGCGTCGTGACTACAAGAGCTTCTGGTGCATTTACAATGAACACTGGTACAGATATTTATTTTAAAAGATCCTTTGCTGCTTCCAGGTAGATTGTTAAATAAACTGCTGTCCATGCAGAATGAACGCCTGTGTCCCCCTCAAGTGTTTGACTGAGCAGGTTGCCAGTCAATGCAGCTGGAACACGATGAGGAACATCTGTTTGATGTTGCTTGATAACACTTCCTGCCTTGGAGACTCTAAACACCAGCATCCAGCATGGAAGAAACTGAATCAGCTGCTGTCTTGCTGCGTAAAGCATTTTTTCCATGCTAGATCTATCCCAAAATTAGCCCCAACCAGTCCATGATAGCAAAGAAGACCCTTCTTCTTACAGTGGGAAGTGACACACAGACCCATAAGCTCAAGCAGTTGAATGAATCATCCTTCTTCAAATAGACCCAGGGTAAAAGCATCCACAGAAATAAGACCAATGGATCCCCTGGGATCTCAGTTCCTGCCATGCCTTTAATATGTCAAAAGGCACTCAGTGGAAGAAAATGCAGACATTCCCACCAGAAGCAGAAGCGATTAGCTTGGGGGTAAGGTCTCAGCAAACATTTACTGTGGTTTTGTATATGTGCCCTGTGCTCACCTGTTTGTAGAACAGCATCATCACATCTGAGCCTTCCTTTCACCCTTGCCAGGGCTATCAGCTCTGCAGCAGGCTGTGGCTTGGGAGGCAGCTCTTGGGCAGAAGCACTGTTCAGCATATTCAGATTGTGGCATGTCTCAGGAGGTGTCCAGAGCAGGATACTGAGTTGAAAAGACAAGGCACTACTGCAAAATGATGAGATTGTGGAGCAGGAGATGGGGAATAGAGAACATTCCCTGCTTTGTCATTTCTTCTATGCTGGAGGAGCAGCTTTGCCTCCTGAACCTCATCTCCCCCAGCTGCTGAGTCTCCCTGGAGCTGTGCTGCAGCTCTGCCCAGGGGCTGGGACTTATGGGAATCTTCTCCTTCTCCTGCAAGGGGGATCTCTTGAGAGGCATTGCAAAGACACACAAGCTCCTGTTACTTCTATGTGCAAAGAAAAAACACTTCAAGCTTTGTCAACAGCACTCTGGGTTCCGTTTCTGAAAAAGATTTCTTTCCAACCCTGGTCCCCTTGCCCTCCTGCCATAGCTCTCTTCTGCTTTAAAAAATGGAAAATACTCAGTTTGAATTCAACCCTACTGGGCAGTGTGTTTTGGTAAGTTACAACACAAGCTCCTTAAAAGATATTTTTATCAGGTGAAGGGCATGAAAGAGAAGAAGACCCCATGTATTTATGTGCTAAACATGGGACACTTCAGGAGAAGGTGGAAAGTTTCTAGCATCTGTAACCCAAGCTAGCCTCAAGTTCCCTCTGACAGAACAACTTTTTTAATTACTGTTAAAGCTGGCCTAAATGAGGGCAAAATTTGACTCTACATAATAATTTTAGCACACATAAAGAGCTGGCAATGTTGGAACAAGTTGATGACAGCACATGGATGGAGAGTTCACAGAACATCTCTGCCCCAGCAGCTTGTGACACAGTCCCTTGCAAGCCCTTTTTCTCCTTGGGAATCAAAGTAATACAAATGCAAAAAATACAAACTGGTCAATCATAAGAAGTCCACCCAGAGATGAAGAGCAGCAGCTCCAGTCCAATGTCTCTTTGTGGGCTCATCAAAGACCTTCTAGCAGATGGGATACCGAATGTGTGCCAGGAATTTCAAACACTCCTCAGGAAGTTCATCTAAATCATCAGTAACCCATTTGCACTTAAAACAGAGCAAACCCTGGTGCCCAAATGTGACCCAGATAATGTTTCTGACGTGTTTACCTATTTGGATGGTATCTTTCCATTTCAATTCCTTCTATTCATGGAAATCCAGGATTCATGCAGAGCCTGAAAAATACACAGAAAATTGAATTCCAGAGCATAATATAATGATAATAGTAAAAAAACCACTGACTGCTGCATAGTAGTTTTACTTGAATGACAGTAGTTTAGGCAGAGCAATGTCTGCTACTGACTTGCAGCTCACATGTTTTTGCTGCTTGGTTGATTGCTGCTGCTTTTTCTGTGTAAGAGGGGGAACTCATGACTGCTACATCTGAGAATGAGGTGCAGTTAATTGGGATATAGGATAGACTGTTGATGCCTCTGCAGAAACAAGAGCAACAAAAATGATGGCAATAGCAGAGTGGATTTTGTTGACTGTTGCATTCTGCCATGCAGCTCTCAGTCCTAAAAGTGCTCTAAAATCTTCAGCAATTTCTGCAGCAACTTGCAACAGGATGAGCTCAAACCACCCGTGTGTGGCCAGGCAGAGACTCCTGCTCCCCAGCAGGGTGGGAGGTGGGAGAATGGACTTATTTCTAAGACAAGAATTTAGTCAAAACCAAATCACTGCAAAGTGCTCTGAAAACATGGCATGCAAGTTCCCAATCATTAGAAGGCAACTCCCACTGGGCATGTGCCAGCTCAGCCCTCTGCAAACCCCACTGGCAGCCCACACACCCCAGGCCATGATGTGCTGATAATGCATTGCCTCACCCTGCAAGGCCCAGATAAGCAGAGGTGCTGGCAGGGCTGCTAAAATTACTTATGAACTGCTGAAACTCAGCATTTCCCCACCTCCTCAGACCCTGAATAAGTTGCTTTGCTTTCCATCTGACAAAGAGGAATGGCACATTCCCCTCACGTGCTGTCTGGGCTGGTGGGAGTTGCTGTGGCAGTGGGGCCATGCTGTGATGCTCGTGATGGTCACCACACTGTATCCATGGTTTTCTCTTGGGCTGACCCCTGGCTGTGGGGTTTTTTTCCTTCCCAGGCACTTCAGGCTGTGCTGCTGGCTTGGCTTGCTCTCTCTAGGTTTTCCCAATAAACAGGGTGGGAAGGACAGCAGAATATAGGAACAAGAAAGAAATTGGGACATAGGTGCAATGAAAGGGACTTGTTGTAAAACAAGGTTGCACCTTCAGACAGTGATGGCTGCAAAACTTGGTTGTGTCATAGCTCCCCTCATCTGACATTCATAGCCCAGGGGCTGACAAATGCCTAAAGGGATCAGTACAGGTATTACCAGGCAAACTCACACCTGCTTTTGTGTGCCAGGGAAGCTTCTGCCTGGCCTGGTCATGGCTCTGGAGGTACTGACCATAATTACACAATGTCCCACAATATCCAGCAGGTAGGGAGTAAAAAAACCCCACTCTCAAGCTGCTGTCCTGGACAATGTTAGGGATTCCTGTGCTAACCTTCTGTTCTAATCCTCAACCCTCCTTTGAGCTGTCTTTTCAAGGAAGGATGCAAAGCATCCCTGCTCATCTCACAAAGGAATAAACTAGCCTCCAGCAGGGGGGACAACCCCTAACTTTTGAGGTTTCTCCCTGTTTTAGGACAGCTTTCCTCATCCAGCAAGTCAGCACAAGGATAGGTGCAGTGGTGACACCCACATGGAGCTGTGAGCTTGTCCACCAGCACTGCCCTCAGGGCTGTCCCATCCTGCCCCTTCCCCACCCTCATCTGTCCCTGGATCACAGCTGGTGTCCCCCTTATGTTCAAATTCCAGCCCAGCAATTGGCACATGATGTTACATGGTCCATGAGCCCAGCCAGGTCTAATACAGCATTTCAGCTTAATTGGACTTAGCTGCTTGCCAAGGTGAAGCAGGTGCTTGGCTGCCTCAGGGACTGACTGAAAAATAATGCAAATAACATGCAACCAGGTAAGCCCCAACCACCAACTTTACTGACATTTCAGTGAAGTGTGGCAGTGAAGTGTATCCAGAAATACACACATCATTTTCAGACATTGCTGAAAGTTTCAAAGACACTGAGAAAAACAAATTAAATAGTGCAAAGTCGCTACTGTTTTATCCAATCCGCGTTCCCCCATCCTCAGCTCAACATCTCTGGATGTAAATTGGTGTTAATGGCATTATGATGTTGTCCATGACACCAGAAAGCAAGTGCTCCTGAAAGAGCTTGAGTTCAGAGTCTAATGGGGGTATAGTTTTTGCCTCACCTGGTATTTACAATCCTTCCAAAGCTCAGCAAGGGCAGAACATCTTCCTTGTCATGTTGGGCTGGGTTCTGCTGGGCTTCAGGACCTCAGGACTGCAGGGTTGGCTTGCCTGGTTTTTCAAACTTGAATGCCAAACTTTCTTTGGGGAGTAACTTTCACATTTTGAGTTCCCCAGCTGAAAGACAAAAAATAGGCAAGTGTTACACATTTCAAGGCACAGGAGAAATCAACAAACTTGATTAAAAATATTTAAGTAAAATAAACTTCATCTTAATAATTTTTCCTCATAACACACTCTTCTATGTTCTATATGCAATTTTTCCATAACTCTTTTCTAATGGCTTGCATGAGAGCTTGGATGCAAATTAACCACAAGGAGATGGGAAAGATCCTCCAGGAATTGCTCTGCATGTGGAAATGAATTTCAGTTTAGCCACTTCAGAGCAATTTTTTTGTTTACTTTCCACTGACATGAAATCAGCCACGATTGCATCGCATGCGGGATTGGTTAGCCAGTTACATAATGCTTAATAAATCCAAGAGAAATAATATAAAACACATCACCCAGTCTGGGAAGAGGAACAGTAACTCAGTCAGTGTCACCAACCCGCCCGGGCCAGGCATCAGTGAAGCATCTGATCCAACGCTGGGGGGATGCAGGGTTGTGCTGTTGCATGATAAATGTGATCAGGAAAAACCCTTGTGGCACGTGTGGAGGCCTTGAAGACAGGCAGGTTGTGTGTGATGGTGAGGGTCCATCAGGAGAGCTCACACCCTCACAGGGAGGGCAGCTCACCCCCGTGCTCGCGCGCCCGGCTCCAGCTGGATCTGCTGCTGTGTAAGGTATTCCCTCATCCCAATAATGCTCCTCCAAGTGCTTCGTAAAATCACAACGGCCCTGTAAACAAAAAGAGCAAGATTTGGTGATTAATTATTTACCACAGATTATTTCTGCAATGGCGTATGGAGGAGAGAGAACGTTTCACTGGTGGTCCCTGGGGAGCGGGAAGGAAGGGAGGTGACCCAGGACGGGGCTGCCAGGCTAAACACAAAACAGTAGTGCTGATTTAAACCCAAAAAGTGGGGGGTGTAGGAAGACTGAAGGCACCTCTGGCCCTGCAGTGCCAGCACTCTGGCTCTCCCAGGAAAGCTGTCCAGCTCACGAGTGTGTTGCTCCAGGCACACACCACTGCTCTGCCTGGAGCAGCTCTTGGCCTCCTTTCCCACATTTCCCTGCCTGCTCTGCTCCCCCGCTTTGCTTCTAGTCCCAGAGGAGACCTGCTGATGCCTACACCCACGCCGTGGCTAACTTCCAACAGAGGAAAAGCTAGGGATGAAGGGGTTAATTACTACAGGCGCAGCACAAGCCAAGTCTGTAAGTGACTCCCTATTGCTATTTCGAAAAGAGGCTGCCTGGAAAGGGAAAGGAAAAAAAAAAAGAGAGGTTTACTTTACAACCATCATTATTTCATCTGCAGAGTTTATACAATGGAAAATAAAAGCCAGGGTACGTGAAGTCAAATAATTTCTGTTTCATTAATGGTATGGAAATTGTTTTGTTTTTATAGGGGAAAAACAAATGTGAACTTGATGTGTGTGTGTTTGTGTGTGTGTGTGTGTCTGTGAGCATGCAACTCCCTTCATTGCAAAGGGCAGAGCAGTGAAATCCAGAAATAAAAAATGACTCAGAGGCCGTAGGACCTATGAGTCAGTTGAGCTGTTGTTGTTTTTAAACACAAGCGAGAGCACAATATGGCAAATAATTGCCCCTGAGCCCCCCCGCCGCAGGCATCCCCGCCGGCCCAGCCGTCCCGCGGCACAGGCTGCCCCTGCCAGCCTCCAGAGCTGGGCACCGACCCGACCCCGCATCCCCACCCCCAGGGACACAAAGGGCTGGAACAGGGCTTGTCCCAGCAGGAGCAGCTTTGGGGGACAGAAAGTGAAATCTGTGAAAGAAACTTGAGATCTGGTCAGAGCGGGTGGAGGAGACAAGTGGCTCCGAGGGCGGATGGAGGAGTGCAGGGCCAGGCGCACTCCCCTGTCCTCACCCAGACATCCACTGACCAAAATCAAAGAGAAACTGCTCTGGCCAAACTCTCCCTGCCCAGTGCCAGGCATCTCCTCACTGGCCCCTGGCACTCCAGCTTGCCTGGATGCTGCTGGCTTTGTTGGCACAACCCTGGGGTACCTCAGTACAAAACATCCCCATGCCCCAAAAGCAGAGTCATTGCACTGATACGCAGACAACTTGTGAAAGGCACACGAGAAATACCGGAGATTACCAAAGCAGAAGGACGGACACAATCTGCAGAGCTTGTCCCTCCCCTGGGTGAAGTTAGATCATGATGTAATTTAAGCATCTGAAAGAGACTGGAGAAGCCTGCTGCTATGATCCATACCCAATTTACTTTGTAATGGGACTAAGCAGTATTTGCTAAACACTGAATTTAAAGGGATATTTTCACAAAGGAAAAAGAAGTGGTAGAATAAGTCAGCTTACCAGCCTGTTTGAAGAAGGTCCAAGCAAACCAGAAATGCATGCTGCATGTCCTCCTGGCATTGGAAGAACTGGTGTCTAACACAATCAAAATCAGTCCTTTTTTATGCACCAGGAAACATTTCTGGCTCGTTCCTTGCTCCATACTGTACTCTGCCAAATGCAGTATTTATTATGCAGGACGATGTGGGACCACATACCTGAGGGTGGAACCTGGGTTGGTCCCCTGATCCGAATGCAGCACTGATGGATTTCCTGGGAGAGCCAGTGGCTTGTGCCTTGCAGAGGCAAAAACCGGGATATTAAGATTTTCCAGCTGCATTTGGTCTGCTCTATCTCTCCTACAAAGATAAAGATACAGTGTAAAACACATGGATGGAGAAGAGCAGCCTGACACTAAAAACCTCTTTGGCTCAGCAGCTGAAAGCAGCACCAGACCCCACCACTGGAGAACAGGAGTCTGCTGGAGGAAACCGAGCTGCATCCAAAATAGAAGTACAACACTTTGAGCTCTGGTTCTGGGGAGATTCTGCAGCACTGCAGGATGCTGTAACAAGATCAGGCAAGACAGCAAGAAACCTGCAAGAAATCTACAAGAAATCTGGGATCACTGTTACACAGGTCATGCTGAACAACTTCCATGGGAACTTCTGACTCTGCACAGAATCTCCTTGAAATCAGGGCATAGGAATTACCCTGATGCCCATCTGTGGCACTGGTTGTTGCATCATGGAGGAGACAGCTCAGGAGTAACCTGGTGATGGAGAACACCTGGTGCTCTCACATGTGTCAGCGAGAGAGCAGAGCCTATCAGCTCTGCTGTTGGATTAATCTTAAAAACAAAGTACTGCATATAAAAGGGAAGGAATTTGTTTGTTCTCATAATAATTTTATGAGGCTCTGTTATTGGATGCTTGTGTCATTAACCATGGATAAAAGCCCAAAGCAAAACCTAATCCTAAGCTTGGCGGCAGATGCAGGACTCACCGCGGAGCCCAGGCTCACCCAGGTGGGAGAGCAGGTCCCAGTGCAGGTTGTGTTTCCATCAGGGCACCTATCTGGGGGTTTCCAGGAAGAACAGGGCTGCAGGGCTGAGTTAGAGCTGCTCCCCAGTCCTGTGTTTAAGTGCACTGCTGATTAGAGAAAGCAAAGAGCATCTCAACTAATCTGCCTAGCCTTAGTCCCTCCCAGTGCAGAGCCTGGGGATTACAGGTTGACTGACCTGCGTGGAAAAGATGATGCAGGGGCTCCCAGAGCCACAACAGTAACAGCAAGCTGGGCAGCCCTCTGTGACTGCTGAAATAGTGTCAGCCCCATCCTGGGTTGCTCGGAGATATGCAGAAAAGAGGGGATAGACCTCACTGTAGAAAATTTACAACGGAAAAATTAAATTTTCTTGAGAAATACATGAAATAAATTGTCCTTGAGAAATACAAGCAATGTAAGGACAGTTATCACTGCAAGACAGAGCATGATCTGAAGGTCCTATAATGGAGGCCCTGTGTAACAAAAGCCTTGGTCTCTTTCCACCTTGGGAAGAGCTGGGAACAGGGATAAGTGCCCTAGCATCTCACTCCAAACACATTCCCTTAAGCCCATCTTGGTGTTTAGCTGTCCAAAAGCACCATGCCAGGGAGAATACTTGAGAATTGAAAGTGTTCATTCTGCCCCTCAGTGAAAATGCATTTCCTGCCCTTGCTTGGGCTACGAGGTGCTTTCTCCTTGCCTATCACAAATGTGCTGTGCCTGCACCCCCAAGCACCCCCAGCTTGCTCCTTAGTGGTTCCTCCTCCTTGGGGACCACAGTGTGGGGAAAACTGGAGCCAGAGTGAGGTGGTGGGTGACCCACCTGCTCTCTGGGGCTGCAGTGGTGGATAGTGGCTCACAAAATCCCCCCCTGTTCTTACAGGTGCAGTCCCTGCTGGCAGAAAGCTCATCTGCTGCGGGTGGCTGTTTCTGTGATGGCAGCAATGGGACTGGGGTGGAATTCTCTCAGAGAGCTCTTTTCAATGACTCCTGCATGGGGAAGAGGGTGGGTTACTGACTACAGCAGTGGTGTTTCCATAGGCTTTGCAGGTGGCCAAGCAGAGGTTGTGGATGCCCTGTGGGCAATGTGAGGCTGGAAGGCTGCGCCGACATGCAGGAAAAAATATCCCGGTGTCCTTGGGTGGTGGTATCACCCCTGCTGCTATTGCAGGAGAGACACAGGCACTTCTGGCATCGTTTTTCCATTATTCCCTGACATGAAAATCATCTCATATTCTCTCAGTAACCTCTCTGGGGTCCCAGTTATAGATACCAGGAGATTTGATCCTGCTCTTGTGCACAGGAGAACAGGCCTTCCTATTGATGGGAAGCCAGGCTTGCTGTGAGCCCACCTATCGGTGACTTCAAACCATCTTTCCAACTGTCGCTCCACAATAACTTTGACTAACTGTACTATTTATTGGCTCACATCACATCCTTATGGCTTCAATTTATTTTTGGAAAACTCGACCCACATTTAATTAGTTTATAGTTTGTTCCAAGTTTTGCTTATCCAGCTTTTTTTCCCCCTAACTTTTTTTTTTTTTTTTGAAGTTTGTATTTTGATGTTTAGCATTTGCCTTGGCAACATCTGGAACCCGTTTATGGAAGTGTATTGTTACTTTTACTGCTTGTGCAGCTTTATTAAATCATCTGACTATTAATATTGAAAGTGTTCATCTGGGTCTAATCAGGGCCAAGATGAGTGATGTGGCAGTTAAATTGTACCTACGAGCTAATGGTTCAAGGACACACAGACCTGAAGAACCTTGCAGTGGGCTTTGTGCTCTTCTTTTTAGCTTCCTAGGACAAGAAGGAGGTGGGGGGGAGAAAAAAGAGGTATCCCTGCTCTTTCTTGCAGAGCAGATAACAGAATCACAGCCTGAGTTAGTTTAGAACAATTTGTCTCCAAAGAATTTTGTCCAGTTACTGCTGTATTTCTGGCTCTTGTTTCCATATTTAACTCCTTCGTCTGTCCTGGCTTCCCCTCTGCACAGCCCAGCCAAGCCAAGATCCCCAGCACACACACCAGTGCATTGCAGGCGAGTCTGACGTTCTGCTCTGAGATCTCAAGCAAACCCTAGATATAAATAAGTAAATAACACACCTGGTGGGTATAAATATATAAATAACCAACCCCATCCTGCACCAGCCACATCCACGACCTGGATTTCTCATTTTGTTGCTCCTCTGCAGAGCCTCCAGGTGTCCCTGGGGTGATGGTGCTGAGCCAATCCCACACCAGCCTGCTGCGAGCACGGCACGAGCCGTGGCGTGGATGGGTTGAGCTGAAGGGGTGAAAGAGGAACTGTGGCAGTGACACCACCAGAGCACAGGCCTGGGTGTGGTAGGGCTTGGCTTTGGGGTGAGAAACCAGTTTACCTTCAATTCTCTGTTCCCATGAAATTACCCAAATGGAGTTTGTAGGGTGCGGTGGCTGTTGCTGTAGGTTGAAGGCTGCACACAAATGCTGGGCTTGATTTCTGTTCCACACCCAAAATTCTCATCCTCCAACGGAGTTTTGCCTCAGATTTTGTCTCTTCTCTGGCAGAGCAAGGCAGGAAGGTGAGGGTAGCTCATGCTGGCTGCAGGTGCTTCAAATCCCAGCTGAAGCCACCATTTTGGTAGCTAACCCTCGAATGGATGTGGGTAACTGGATCTCTTGAGGTCACCCGCAAAATCCCAGGGTGCACCAGCAGGGCCAGAGCAGCCTCCTGGATGGGGGGGGATGCTGAGCAAGAGGTTGTGGGCAACATCTTCACCTACCCTGCTCCCCCGCTTCCCCAAAACCTGGCACAACACAATCCCTGCTGAGCTGCATTTTAAGCCTGGCATGGGTCATTTAAGCAAAAATTTCCTCCTTCCAACCTTCAGACGCAACAGGCTCTTCCTCTGCACCCAGGTTTTCCCCCCACCATTAACCTTGACCCTACATACAAGGCCATGGGAGCTTGTAAATGGTTTATTTCTGTGTGGGAGCCTTCCAGCAGTTCTTTACGACTGTTGCAGGGAGGGGGGTCTGGGCTGGTGAGGGAAGCAGAGCAGGCACGTGGGATGCTGTCAGAGCAGGCTGCATGCCCTGGATTTGGGGAGCAGGGAAGTTAAAAACCCCTTTTGCTGTTGGGACAGTATTATGCATTAAAAAGGGTCCATGGGCTCAGATATAGAACACAGGCAGGTCACAGATATGACCACCAAGAATGCAAAAGTTCCTGCATGTCCCTGACAGACCTGAGGGTGCCCATGGCTGTGCTGGATCAGAAGGACCCTGCTTGCAGGGGCTGAGGCTCCCCAAGCCATAGTCAGGAATTTTGCAATTTTTTTCTTCAGACTTAGAGCTGGTGATGGAAAACTCTGTGAGGGCTGTGGCAGCACAGTGAGCTATGACTGCCCTTTCCACAGGGCTGGGAGTACCCAGCACCGCTGGGTGGTTCAGGGACATGGCAGCCAGAGAATCATGGATGGCCCAAAGCTTCAAAAAATTAGCTGCTGTAGTTCAGGTCCATACCTGAACACTCAGGAGTGCATATATTTAAGTTAAAAAAACTATAAATAAATATTTCTACATAAGCCACGCAGTGGCATTTTTTAAAAGACATTTAGCAGCCTTAAGACAGGAAGTTTAAATTTAGCTGGGATTTATCCCTTAACCAAGCATAGTTCATGCACCCTTTCTATAAAAATAGAGATAATGTTATGCCTGTGAGATCCAGGCAGAGCAGCTCCCCACAGGCAGCAGTTTTTCCTGCTGCTGGGGCAGATCTGAGGCTCAAGGGGTGGGAGAACATCTCATGCTGGGATGGGGCACAGTGGGCAGTGGAGCCCTGGAGGGAGCAGCCCCTGTTGCCCCAGAGCTTGGGAAGTCTCAGCCACAGATACCTGGGGAGTGGGCAGCAAACACGTTTCCCAGCGTGGCCTCATTGAATGGGAAGGGGAGGACGAGGAGGCAGCAGGAGAGGCAGGAGCTGTCCCAGCGTGGCCGTACACCCCTCCCCAGCACCTCTCTTCCTGCTGGGAGGGGAATAAATGAAGCCTTGAGGCACAGAGCGACCCGGAGATGTCCCTTTCCGAACACCGAGTGTACTCGGGATGAGGGGAAGTGCCAATTTGAGCCTGGGTTGTAGAGGAAGAAGTAAATTTCCCCTTGATGATAAATGGTGCGGGGAAAGCAGAGGGAAAACGTGATTCTCTGCGGTTTCCCAGGCTTTCGTCCGGCGGGACCAGCCTCTCCTCGAGGCTTTGGGATAACACAGAGCACAATTGACTGGGCAATGGAGAGCCAGGCAAAGGCTTTTTAAAAAATGCATGGAGAAATGGGGTCAGTGGAGGCTCCTTCTCCCCTGGCTCTGTGAATCGCTGGGAATGGTGGCTGTTTTTCCCCGCTGAGGGCGAGCACGGCCGCGCTCACCTGCAGCCCCTCTCTGCCCCGCAGCCTGCGGTGCCGGCGCCCGCCGCAGCCTCAAGACCAACCTGTGCAAGTGGTGCGACTCCACAGCTCCAGCCTGCGAGGAGAAGGTGTGCTACAGCAACTGCAACCTCAACTCCTACTGCGAGGACCCCTACGAGATCTGCGTGGCAATATGGTAAGAGGAAATTCCCTCTCCAAGGGGAGACAGGGAGGAAGGGGTTCATGTGTGTACCCCGTGCTTGTGTTATTGCCTATTGCAGTAATTCAGGACTTCCTCTTTCCTTGACTCTGTTATAATTAAAATTACAATGCACAGTAAAAAAGTCGTTTGGTCTGCCCCGTAATTAGTACCAGTTTATTCTCTAAATAAATTCAGCTTTTGTGTGCCTGACACAAAGCGTGGCAAGTTTGCTGCAGGACCTATAAACTCCCATAAACCTCTGAGTTTAGCTTTACAAGCTGAACCCAAGGGTAAACCAGGAACCCTGACCTCTAAACCTACAATGTCCTCTTGTATCAGGCAGGTGAAACCTCAGTTCACATGCAGGGGTGCAGCCAAGGTCAGTCCCCATCCAGCACATGGAGATCTGAGCTGGCACCACATGGGGTTAACCCACTGGGTTTAACCCAGCTCTTTCCCATCCCCTGGAAAAAGTCCTTTTCTGCTCCTGCGAGAGGTGCCTGCACAGGAAACACAGTCTTGCATTTCAGGCCAAGCACACACTGCATGGTTTGGCCCGGAAGAGTGCCTCCCTCAGCTTTTTGGTCCCTGTGAGCAAAACTAAAAAAGCATCCATTTTGGGTCTGCCCAGAGTGATTTTCCTCCACTTTCCCTTTTAATTTGGCTGCCAAAGTGAAAGCCAGCCAAGCACTTATCGCTAGGCTTTATCTCAACCTGCTAATTAGCGTGAACGCTCTATGCCAGCTTTCAGTAGGAGTTTGCCTCAACCTAATTGTTGCATTATGGACTTTTAAAAAGCAAAACACAACAAGAAACCCAAACAAACAAACAACAAAATCCACCCCCTGCCCCAAACTCCCCTACCCACACATGGAGAAGCCACCTTAAATCCTGCGTAGGCAATCCAGTGTGTTGCTGGGCTTTTCCCATTTACAGCTTAAATGTACAGGAAAAAGCAAGGCCCCTGCAGTAGGAATCCCCATGCCAGGGAAGCAATCCCACTGCACAGGATGGAGCTGCACCCTGCATTGTGTATCAGATGGGGTGAGGCAGCCACACAGTCACAAATACCCTGCCAAGCCCTCCCAGCACCTCCCATGCCGTTCTAAGATTCATCCAGAGGATAAGATTCCTGCAGGCAGGGCTCACCTCCTTGCTGCTTGCTGCTCACTTGCAGAGGCATATGTGGATCATCCAAACTTATCCTGAGTGAGTATCTCAGTCACAGCAACAGCTTTGGCCTCACGCTCATGGTCTCCAGGGTCCCAGCCTTAGCAAAAGGGATCTCACCCTCCTAGGACTCTTCATCTGGGAGCTCCTCTGTCAAATTACCTGGTAGCCACAAAAAAATGTGGGGAGTGCTGAAACTGGGGGACTTCACCAGGGAGAGGGTGATGAATTTAGTTTCTTTCCTTGGCTTTTATGTCTGACTTCCCAGCTGACCTCAAAGACATTGTGAAATCTCTCCATACCTTCATCCCCCTGCTTTGCACCACCAGGTCAGGAGGCAGAGGCTGTTCCTGGAAAAGTAATGAATGGTTGTCATTTCTTTTAATGCACCCAGGAGTAGCTGCAATGCTGTAGCCTGTGCAGGGCCAGTCATCCCCATCACTGGTCCTATAAGTACATGTAAGTAGAATTATACCATGGCCACTGCAAACAGTGATTCCCTACACAGCTTGAAAGAAATCATCTTAGAATCGGGTTTAAGGTGATGCATAGGTGACACAAGGGCCAAGCTGCCAGGCTAACACTGTGTTGGTTCATTTATCACATGCAGGAGGCAGGACAACGAGAGCATCAGGATCAGCACGCTCTGCCACAACCCCCACCGCCCCATCGAAAACCTCATGGTGCCCAACTACAACACCTCGCGCTGCATCATGAGCCACCAGCCCAGCGAGGACGGGATAATCTACATCTGTGGCTGTGTGGATGAGCAGGAGTGCAACGACAAACTCATCTTTGAAAACCACACCAATGGTGAGTGCTTTTGTTACTGTTGTTTATGGGGGTGCAGCACCCAGCACCAATGACAAGTCCCTTGTATTTCTTGGGGAGTAGAAGATGCAATGGAAGAAGAGGCTCTTTTGCCATCTCCTTTGACCTCCCCATGTAAAAGCCAGTTAAAATCTCTACCCCGTTACTGAGCCCAGCATTTTGTCTGTGGCCAAGCCTTTGTGTGGAGAGCACCTCCAGCCTTTGTGTGGAAACATCAGGTGATGGAAAATCCACCATACCTCTCAGTGGGCCGTGCTTTCAGCGCAGGTTGAACCAACTGGGGAACCCAGGAGCTGGTGTAACATAGTGCGAATCAAAAGCTCTGAAAGCTTTAAATAAATTGCGTTGGAGCAAATCCTGCCCCAGATCACACCCACAGGAACTGCTGGCATCCCCCACGGCTGTAACCCGAAGAGGTGGAGATGCTGGGGTGCAGGGCTGGGCACACAGGAATGCCTCCCCTGCTGCTCTCCTGGGAATTCCTGCAGCACTGTTTCTCCCAGGAAGGGACAGCTGGAGCCACCCGGGTGCTGAGCACACACGTGAGCGTGGCTTGGCACGCTGCTGCACATGGCTGGGGATCCAACGGGAGCTGTAAATCCACAGGAGGGAAAAGTAAGAGGCAGCTCATTTCTGTACCTCAGGAGGGTCGTATACTTTGGAAATATTTCCAACCAGAGCCTTTGGGGGCTTGTCTAAACCTCCCCAACTCCAAGTGGACCAGGTTTATCCAAGTGTCCATCAAGAATCCAACCTGTAACAAAAGCAAAATGAAATGCCTCCAATTTTCCATAGTCACAGAACAAGGAGATGTTGAAAATGAGCCTAAGCAGAACCTGCAAGCCAGTGGCATAGCTTCTCCTGCAACACAAGGAAAAAAGAAAAACATCACATGAAATGCAAATTCTCTGAAGAAACAAGCCACTTTAATGGAAGCAAATGATTCTAAATTTGGCGGTTCTTTGCTGCTTCCCCAGCCAAACATAACAGGTACACACACTTCCAGGGAGAGATAGTCAAATCCCAAAGCTGATGCTGGGATATGTAATTTCACACAAAAATGACAACTGGCTCATTGGAAATGCCGCCCCCAGCAGAGGCTCCATATCCAGCCTCCTCCTGTCAGCCAGCGCGGAAAGCGCTGGAAGTCAGAGCAAGACCAGTGCAGGTCTTTAACAACTCTCTCCTCTGAGATATGGGCCAGGGGCCAGCCTAAGCAAGCCCCAGGCTCACAGACCCCATTCTTTACATCCTCCTCTTCTGCTTTAAGGAATCATTTGCATTCTAAATATTAAATTATTGTCACGTCCAATGGTCTAGACAACTCCTGAGCAGAGAAACAAGCACTTCTCTGGCAGCTGATGCAGACAGATTTTTTTTCCTGTTTCTTGACTCCTTAAGCTTTGCTTTCAGGTCTGGGCTGCTGGGTGGCATTGCCCTCACACTAGAGGTACAGGGGACTCCATCATAGCTCAGAGACCATGCTAATGAGCACACAGAGCCATCATTTCCTAAAGTTGGGCACACAGAAGTCCAGGTGAGACCTCAGGAAGATGCTGGGTAGGGTGGAGCATGGCAAGTCCTTTCCACCTGTGCTCCAGCTGAGCCCGGCCCTGGAGGTCCCTATCCCCTCACCAGAGATGGAGAGACACACACAGCAATGCTCGACAAGGTGTGGGTTTACAGACCTCTGGTTATTGCCAGATCAATTTGCTTTCCATAGAAGGAGTCTAAGCCCTGCTGCAGCCCCTGTGTATCAAAAGACTTCCATCAGGAAGGGGCATCCTCACATAGGAATTTCCTGAAGCTGTGTTAACTTCCCATTTTCGGGACTTGTGCATGCAACTCCCTTAAAAATATCTTCTCTTTCTTCAGAGTTTCAAAGATGGGATCCAAAGCATCGGGTAAATCCATTAAAGCAGTAGGTGATATCCAAGCCCAATACTTTCCAAAATAAACATATTCCTGAGTTAGTTATTGATTTATATCAGTTTAGGTTGATCTTGTGGTTTAAACCTGATGCCTATTTTAGAAACGCTTTCACAGCCTTGCAGAAATTAGCTGCAGCACATTTTTTTGAAATTTGCCAAGGAAAATAGCTAAATGCTCTGTTTTTCCAGAACCTGAATTATGATCTGCACACACTGAGGTCAAGCAGCGAGAGTTTTGCTTATGGAATGATTCTTATCCCTCTTCCCCTGGGTTATTATACTTGGCAGAAAAACCTCTGAGTAAGATTTTACTTGAATATCTCTACTGAAGTCAGCATGTTTATTCCAGGAATCACAAACATCAAAGGATCAGACAATTATATGTTGTGTGAGGGTTATGGCTTTGTGTGCGTGTCCTCCCCCTGACAATCTGAAGGCCAACTGGGGGTTTAAAAGAAATAAAACAAATGCAGCCATGCCCTGGCAGTTGTTGGGGATGCTGCTGTAACGGGCTGAGGAAGGAGATGCCAGCACTGGCAGACAAACGCTGAAATGATGCTCCTGTGTGCTAATTATCCTGCAAAGCATCCAGGCACTCCCCTGCGCTGGGTGGTCCTGCACACTGCCCACCCCCAGCATCCCTCCTGACTCTCTGTGTACCACAGGGGTCCAGCAAAGCTCCAGCCCCAAGCCTCCTCAGAGATGTGCTGTGTTCAAGCCTTGCCTCGGATTTATCTTGTTATTTCCAGCCAAGCTCCCCTTGCCATGAGCACAAGCAGCACTTGGGACCCCCAAAATGCCCTTTGCAGTCTCTTGTGCCACACTGTCCCATCCAAGTGATGCTGGCCTGTGTATTCTGTTGATAAATGAAGATAAATTTGAGACCAAAACCAATCATCCTCCTTGCTAAGTGCCTGCATGTGGGCTCTGTGTCGGGATGAGCCCGTGTGCGGCCCCGCGAAGGGCTGCGCTCCATTAACAGCTTTGCATATTTTCCTCCTCCGCGTGATGAAAACGAGCTGTGGCAGACTCGCAGCAGCACCTCGCCTTTTCTTTCCTCCCCTCAGGCTACTCCATGCTGCAGAGCAAAGAGGTGATCCCAGTGGCTGCCATCAGCCTCCTGCCCCCGCTGCTGGTGGCGGTGATGATCACGGTGATATTTTACCTCTGCCGCACGCAAAAGCGACGCAAGAGAGCCAAGGCGTGGGGTGGGAAACAGGGACAGCCCCCAGTGCTGCCGGAGCAGGGGAAGGCAGCTGAGCGGGAGGAGAAGCTGTCCGTACTGATGGATGAGAGCCCAGCCAGCACCAGCCCCGGCTGCGCCAGCAGCCGCCCCGCTGAGCTGCTCCCCATCGAGCTGGACGAGATGGTGGGCAAAGGGCAGTTCGCAGAGGTGTGGAGGGCCAAGCTGAGCCACAGCCGCTCGGGGCAGTACGAGACTGTGGCCGTGAAGATCTTCCCCTGCGAGGAATACTCCTCCTGGAAGAACGAGAGCCAGATCTTCACCGACACCAGCCTCAGGCACGACAGCGTCCTGCAGTTCCTCACTGCCGAGGACCGGGGCACGGGGCCCCGCCGGGAGTACTGGCTCATCACCGCCTACCACAGCCGGGGCAACCTCAAGGACTACCTCTCCCACCACGTGCTGAGCTGGATGGACCTGCAGAAGATGGCTGGGTCCCTGGTGAGCGGGGTGGCCCACCTTCACAGCGACTACACCGCCTGCGGCCGCCCGAAAATCCCCATCGCCCACCGCGACATCAAGAGCACAAACGTCCTGGTGAAGAACGAGCAGGAGTGCGTGCTCTGCGACTTCGGCATCGCCATACGCCTCGACCCCTCCCTGACAGTGGATGACTTTGCCAACAGTGGGCAGGCAAGTATGACCCCTCAACCCTCTCTGGAGGAGCCTTTGCCAGCCACCCCCATGTCCTGTGGCCGAAGTCCTCACCCCCTCCTGCTAATGTCTCTCTCCTCTCTGCGGCCAGGTGGGCACTGCCAGGTACATGGCCCCAGAGGTCCTGGAGTCCAGAGTGAACCTGGAAGACCTGGAGTCTTTCAAGCAGATGGATGTCTACTCCATGGCCCTTGTTTTGTGGGAAATGGCCTCCAGATGTGAAGTGGTAGGAGGTAGGCGCATCACACCCAGGTTGCTGTGTGCCTTTTTGCTCCCTTACTCCCACATCCCAACTGATGGCATAAGACGTGACTTGGGGTGGTCCAGGTCTCTGCAGGGCTGCCAAGAGTTGGTGACAGATTCCACTGCTCTGCGTGCAGTGGCTTAAGGGGGGTGGCTCAGTGGTCAAGGAGAAGGACAGGAGCCCATGGGGACATCTGGTCCAGCCCCTGCTCAAAGCTGATGAGCTGCCAAGTCCCATGGAACCTGTGCTGGTGATGCAAAGCAAACCAAGCAGGAACAGCCAAAGGTGCCTCCCCCTCCTCAACCATTTTTTCCTTCAGACAACACCAGAGAGCTAATGCTGCAATGGGGACTCACAAACCCCACCTCTGACAGTATGACATACCCTATCACCTCCCAGAGCCACATCCTGGCATCCACAATTGTGTGTAGCAAAACATTTCATTAAGTGCCCTGGAGTTAGGCCCTCCCTACCTTCTGCCTGCTCCCATTTACCTTCCCTCCCTATCCCACCTACTCACAATACAAGCCCATAGAACTGCAGGAACCCTCAACCCTTGGCCAGAAAGCTGCCTCAACTGCCCTGCAAGCCCCACAGTTGGCAGGGGGAGGCCCTTGCCTGATCTGGGTGCCCCATGCATCCTTTGTTCCCAAGCCAGCATTCCCAGGCCATCTCTCCCTGCTCATATCTCACCTGCATTCACATCTGGATGGGAGCCAGCAGAAACCAGGGTGGCCTCTTACCTCTGCCAACAGCCAGTTTCTCCTTGGGCTTCCACAACATGGGGTTGCTCTTCCGGAAGGGCCATTTCTCCTCTAACCCATTCCCTGCCTGTAGCAGAAACCTGGAAATTCTTGTGTCATAGTCACCTCTCCCATCCTTCACCAGCACAGTACTTTCTGCCTGCTCAAGTTGTCTCACCCAAAGACAAACCAGGTCCTTTGTACTGCATCTTTTGGGTTCAGGGAGGAGGTCAGATGGTTCCTCAATGCTGTCTCTAAAAGAACCTCTATGCAAAAACCCAGCACTACTGTGTTAATTTCTGTGTTCAAATTCTCAATTGTTTCCAGATCTGCTTATTTTTTTGCAGACTGTTAAAAACAAATCCATTCTCATCCGGTGGGCCACAGCAAAACAAAGCAGGGAATGCATTCGAAACATCCTGTAATGCTGCTGTTGCTTCCTTGCAGAGGTAAAGAATTATGAGCTACCTTTTGGGTCAAAAGTCCAGGAGCAGCCTTGCGTGGACACCATGAGGGACATCGTGCTGCACGGCAGAGGCCGGCCCGAGATCCCAAGCAGCTGGCTGGTGCATCAGGTAAGCTGGGAGCAGCTGGTTCAGAAAAGAGCAACACATATTGTACTTCCTCACTAAACCAGCCTGAAAAATTAAATTTATAGTCAAAGGAAAAGTGGGCAGAACTCCTGGGATCAGCTCCATTGTGGATGGCTGGGCCCACACAAGTCCCACTGGACTCATTTCCTTGTTGCACAAAATCCACCAGCCATAGGCACAGCAGAATGTGTTGATCAATAGCCATGATCAGGAAGCTGTGAATGGCAGGTGATGGGTTTCAGTTACCCTGAGGATAACAGCAAAATGGAGCACTTCAGTGCAGCTCTTCCCATGAATCATTGGATTTTGCCCCACTTCTCCCCCTAGCACCTGGTCTGGAAGGCTCAGGAAACACATGGTCCCTCACACAAAGCCATTCACAGCAGGGACAGAGGGGAAGGGAGGCGCATCCTGCCTTCTGCCTGGATTTTTCAAGCTCAAAATTACCTTCAATGTGAGAGAAATTTCCATTACTACAAGGAAGAGCAAACTAGGAAGCATCTCCTTCATGTGAAACACTCAGGAAAAGTGAGTGAAGCTGAGAGCAGGGACTCTGCAAGGCTCAGGGCTTGTCAAGGGAAGTCTTTCACCAGCCTTCAGAAGGTCTGAAAGCACAGAGGGCATAACCCAGTGTTCTAGAACAGGAACTTTTCAGCAGTGACAAAATGTGCTCTGTTAAAACCACCCACAAGCACACCCAGAGCAACCAGCTACAGAAACAGAGCTCTCTCCTGGCCCTGACAGGGTCCTGTGCCCCAGGCCAGTGCGTTCTGCCACACACAAAGACACGAGGGGTAACAGGCATGCTGATCGTGACTTCCACATCTTGCCTGACTTAGGACTTCTTGAATTTCACATGTCTTGTGGAAAAACACCATCTGCTGATCAACACTCCCATGCACCTGAAAATCAAGCTGGAACATCGAGCCTGCTGGCTTTCAGAGCCTTGCAGTGCTCAGTGCATCATTTTGCATTATCCACCCGTAAAACACACTGCCTCTGCTCCCACTCTGCCCTGCTGGCACACAGAGGCAGGTTTTGCAAAAGGAAAGAGAATTTCTCAACCTTAGGAGGCCACACGTTCCCTACAATGTCTCCTCTCAAAACCATGTTTGTCCAAAGACTCACAGCTGACCTGACTGACCAAAACTGCAAACAGGATCAAACGAATCCGTGGCTTCTGTGGGACCCCCCTGGGGAGTTTATCAGTTGGTGAGTCCATTTCTGGAGCTCACCCAGCCTTTTTCATTGACAAAGGCAAATACAGGAACTTCAATCAGCAGTGCCACATGTTTGAAGCCTTTGAGTATTCAGCTCAGACATTCACCTCACAGGGTCTCTGATAAACTTTGAAACCACAGAAAAAATATACAGGGGCTTGGGTTGTCAAAAATCACACTTTGATAGAGTGCAAGCATAACTGCTGTTCCCAGGGCTGAAGGGAGGCTGACTGCAGTCACCTCCCAGAAATAATGTTGCTGTAGTTGGATTGGTGTAGCAGGCAAACAGAGCAAGGCTTACAAGCCTTAGTTCCTTATGGGAACTTTTATTGGACCATCTGATGGTCACTGGGGAAGAGGAACAGAAAAGCCACATCATGTTGCTGAAAGTTTTTCTCTGATTAATCTCTGCTGGTCTAATAAACATCTCCTTACAAGCCTGGCTTTACAGCATTTTCTGGGCATTGTGCAACAGCTCTCCCTAGGATGAGGAATTGGGCAGCACCATCTGCTGGGAAGCAGCAGAAAGCCACTTTCTTGTGCCACTCCGGGGGTCCAGGCTGGCTTCCTGGGGGAGGAAGTGTTGGGTGACATTGAGAAAGGGTGACAAGTCACTCATCTCAATGGGAGGCACTAATAGATGCTCCCACCAATGACAATAAGTCATAAAAACTTCCACGTTTCAACTGTCAGGATTGCTCTCAGTCAAGTGAAGACCATGGTTTGATTTTCAGCAAGTGTCAGCACTAATTTCCCTGACAGGGCTGACTCACCCAACAGCACTTTGAGGGCAACTGCTTGCAAGGCCCCACAACAAAGTCAGCTGAAGAAATTCATCCCCACTTTCCCAGATAACTTACAGACCCCTTAGGTCCGTGCTTCTACCTTGTTTCACACCGCAGCACATTAAAAAAAAGGAAAAAAAACATTTTTTAGGCCAGGTAAATTCCTGAACCTGGTTCACAAAGCAGCTGAACAGACTTATATACTGGCACAACCAGAGGCTGGTGCAGGACAGGAAGGAGCAGTGGCAGCTTAAGTCAATATTGCCACTAAAAATACACTTGTACAACTCAGCATTCTTTGGAATCTTAGAAAAACAGATATCAAACATAAAAGCCAAACTAAGTTAATTTTGTAAGTCAAACAAGATGTTTCAGTTACACCATTCAAAAGAGCATCATCACTACAAGGCAAACTGCAAATAAATGTTGTGATTTCAGGGAAAAATAAGTACAGAAAATCTTGGATGTCCTGTTTGAGAACAGGATGACTTTAAAAGCTTCACCTAAGCTAGCTCATTTTTGCATGTAATCAATCACCCTCAAATCCTTTCAACTAAGCTAATAAATAAGTGACGTCAGAGGTGCTGAAGCACACCATCTGTCAGTTTTGCTGTACAATCCTGTTCTCTCCAATCTGTGTCTATTATGGAAGACTTAGCACAATGAACCTTAGCAGTGAGCAGTGAGTTCTGAGTAAGGTGCAGAAGGGCAGACAGAACTGACCCTATATCTCCATAGGACTTGGATTTTCTTCTTGTGTGGGTCCATATGAAACTTCAGGGTTCTCTTAATTGCAAATTAAGAAATACATAAAACCCACTGAAAAACATGAAGCTTTATTTAGAATAATGATTTTTCCACTGTGTTCCAAGTTTAGTTGACAATGATGCCAAGAGCAATAGCACATGATGGAATTACATGGGCGAGGGAAGGTTCAACACAGCTTCTGGTGCTAGCTGTGTTACTAGCTAAGAGTGGGGAAAGCACCAGCTGAATACTACCATTTATTTTGTTCCTAGGCCCAAAATATTGTGACTCTTTTCAGAGCCCTACACAATTGGACAAAAAACCCCAGCTTTCTGGGAGATGTAAGCATTGTAGCTGAGAGGAACTCCATGTGCTCTGGAGTAAACTGGGAAGCACCTCAGCCCATCTCAACCAAAACACTGTTTTGTGATTAAGAGAAGAAGGTTCGGCTGCACACTGAAATGAGTGTTTGGCACAGCACACCCTTTCAGAATGCCACTAAAACAAGAAGTCAGATTTAAGAAATTATTTCCAAACCTACCTTTGAAAATCGCCTCTCGCCCTCCCCAGCCTGTCCCTCCAGGTGTAACAGGCAGGGACAGCCAGCAGCCTACAAGTCACAGTCCACACCTCTCCTGTCCCTCCTGATTTTAGGGTGCTCTGATCCAAATGGGCAAGGCTGAGACAGGAAATAGATATGGGCTGGAAGGAATCAGGCTCTAAGTCTCACAGCCAACACAAGCCAGTTTCCAGGGAGCATGGGGAATGTTTGGGAGCAGATGCTGTGAGAGCTGAGGCTGCTGCTCTAACACAAGCAGTGCCAGTGGAAGCACCAGCACTTCCACAACTTACCGAGGCTGATTCCTCTTGTGCTTAAGCTTGGCCAAAACGGGCCTTTATGCAGGAGGCTGTCAGAAGTCTGGTAAACCACTAAGACTGTGTTAGATCCTCTTCTTCCTGCCTTCTGATCCTAATTTCAGCCCTTCTGACTGCAGGGAATGCGCTTCCTGTGCGACACCATCACGGAGTGCTGGGACCACGACCCCGAGGCTCGGCTCACCGCCCACTGTGTGGCTGAGCGCTTCAATCTGATGGCACAGATGGATTGTGATGACATCCTCAACAACAACATGGACAACGAGGCCAGCAAAACAGCTTCTCCAGGTGGGGAGCTCCAGGACAGTGATGGGAGCAGAAACATTCAGTGACGCAGCAGGAAAAAGTCCTCATCACGAGGAACAAGAGGATAAGGGAGAAGCATTTAGCTCATGGGGGAAAAAAACCTCACTGTTTTTCGAAATGGAACTAAGATCTAGTACATAAATTATTTATAAGATCTGTTTCCTCCCACAGATACAATGAACTGAGGAATCAATATTTTGGTTAAAGTGAAACATTATTATATGAACTTTGTACTTACTTAAAATGTATAATGATGCAAAGCATTCCTTTTATTATTTTTTAAAATAATAATGTTTAATCTTTTATTAATAAGCAGCTGAATCTCATGTCTATCTTTTTTTAAGTCCTTCCATATTGTCATCATGAGTTTCTTTTCTAGCTTATTCTGCAGTGATTAAAACAATTTTCCTCTTTTTAATGGTCTACACATACACACACAGAATCTGTTGTAGCAGGAGAAAAAGACATCATGAGATGTACCACAGCCTCTGTGGAAGAAATGCTGACATCCAAGAAAATCACTCATGCAACACTGTCCAAAGATCCACAATAATCCAGTTGGTAAAAGCCTGATATGATGCAACTCCAACATACCTTTCCTCACTGGGGAATTCCTGGGTTGATAGTTCAGGTGGGTGTGTGAAGCTTCTTTGAGAGAGAAAAAAATTCACCAGTGTAGACATAGTTGCTTCGTCATAAAAATTTTCCATGCAGGATATCTAGACAACCCTTTCCCCATCAGACCAGTTTCCAGCCACTTCTAGCCAGATCTGTGCCACAGTAACAGCGTCAAGAATTGGCCACGGGTGTTGGCCAATTCTTTTCAAAACTCTCACACCCCCCTGCTGGGGGAAACACAGACTGAACTGAGACCTTTATCCCCACGATCACCAGATCAACCCAGGCTGCCTCTATTCTGGACAGCAATTAAGGAAAGGTAAGTCACACCTCACTCTGAACCCTGGTACTGTGCAAATCCCTCCACCCTTGGGAGCAAAGACCTCAAGGTGCCCCTGAGTCCTGCAAGCCCATACCTGACACCTACACAGAGGTGTATTTTTCAGGATAGTGTCCGAGAGGAACACATTTCTTGCCACCACACAGATGGTGGCATGGATCAGCCCAGAAAAAGGGGAAGGGAGCAAACCATGCAACAGCCACAAGTTTTCTGCAGCTGAGGCTCCTTAATGTGGAGCAAGGACGCAGATCTGCGGGGCTGGTTTGGTCCTCTTAAGTGCTCAGCTATGACAGCACTAACCCCTATAAAAACCTTTTCTTCTCTAGCTATTGTTTCCATCTTCCTGGACTGTTTTTACAGCTGCTAAATTAAAAGCCTAGGAACAAATCGTCTCTAAACACTTCAAAGAAGGACAGAATGGGAATGAATTAGGTTGCACCAAATCTAAATAACAAAAAATTTGCTTAGCTACCACTTATGCCATCTGCAATGGTGACCACAACTGTCATTCTCACTAATTTTCACCTGGCTGCTATCTCCTGACACTTTACAATTTTTCAAGTTAAGCCTTTTCTCTTCAAGCACACCCTCCCCAGTTCCCCACAAATACATCTTTTCCAACCCACCTGACTTCAGCCTCATTTCTTTAATATATTAACCACTGCTCTAGCACAAGAGAAACAGAGCGGGGGGCAGCTTTTCTGTCATGTAGATAAAAAACTACAGTAACACACCAAACTCCCACCCAGACTGTCCAATCTTGGCTTCCCATAGTATTTTGCGCAGAATTTCCATACCAAGTTCTGCATCAAGTTGCTTGAACACACTGATGAATGTGTTCACTTGTTCTTCCACGCCCAAAAGGATTTAAAAAGACACTCTGACCTGTTCTTCCCACAGGTGACAGGGACAGAGGGGGATCAGCCTGTGCAAACTAGACATTGAAGGCTGCATCTCTGATTCTGATGGCTGAAATCCAAATTCTCCTCGGGAGATAAAGACTTCATCCTAGGCTTGACAGTTCATACTATAAAAATGCTGAAAAACTTTATTTTTTCCCCTACCCATGCCTAAAATTTTGAATAACCCAATTTGCATAGTGCATTTTTTTCCATAAAACACAAATCCATCAGCATTACACACCTGAATGCCTGTGTTAAACAGGGCTGACTTGTTGCACACTGTTTTCTGTGAGGAGCAGCAGGCTGCACAGCACCTCTAAAGACAGACACTTATTTAAGATCCAAGATCTGTTTATGATTCAGGCTGCCTAAAACCACTGAGATCAATGAAAATTCTGCCGTTAACTTCAGTGGGGCCCAATGAAGCCAAGAAGACAGACAGTAACATAAGCCAATGTCCTATTTTGCCATGTTCCCTGTTGGAACACACTGTGGTTCCAGCAAGTATCTACACAGGAAGCAGCACTGAGCCCTTCCCTTTGCTCCAGAAGGCACAGGATGGAAACAACACCAGTTATGCAAGAGAATCAAATCTGGTCAGAGTTAAAAATACATCCATTACTCCGCAGGGTGCTTGCCATTCTCAGAAGAATCACAATTACAATTTAAGCTGGATATTCAGTGGCTAGATTTTTTCTTTTTAAATGGTTTTCCACTATGTCCTTTATTTCTAGAAGCAGAAATTTGCATCATAACTAAATCCATATCAGGAACCATTCCAGTTCTCATGATCACTTGAGTAAAGAAAGCATTTACCTTTTTTTCCTAGAAACATCCCCATGCTAAAAGAAATCACTTCAAGTACTTTATCAAAGTATTTCTTCAGCATTAGGTCTATTTTTACACAACAAAATTAGTAACAGCTTTCTTAGTGTGAAACCACAAGCATACCAGATGAGGGAGGAAGAGAAATAACTTAACTAATAGTATTATATAAGGAACACAAATGGGTTTATGGTCAACATGGGAGCTTTTCAGTCTCATTTACAGCCATCACCTTGACAAATCCCAAATCAAAATTTTAAGCTGAGTTTAGAGACTGAGTTGTAAGTCTGTATTTTAGTTAGCTTAAGTTTGATCCCTGGAGTGTGCTCAGCTGGAAAAGGTTTGGTTTTGCTCTGCTCACTGCAGTATTAAAAGCTGGGCCTTGCACCACAGCCCTTGCTGTTCGTTTAAAGCAAATGTGCCATGTGACATGGATAAAACAACTATGAAACATAACTGATGAACCATGGAAGAATTTCACACATTGCCACCACGATTCTCACCCCAAATCCCAGAACTGGCCAAGGAGCCAAATGTGCCGCAAACCCAGAAACAAGGAGGAACTAATCCCACTGTCTTAATTTTTATTTTTATTCCCGGTTAAGCATGAAAATGCCCAATGGATATCCAAAACTATCACAACAGGATGGTTGTCTAGAATATCACAAACAATACAAGTAGGGACTAAAACATTCTACTGTTGGAGAATAGTTACCACTCAAGCACATAGTGCCAAAATATCCCACTTTTGGGACCAAGGAAAGCCCAGACAGATCTCCAGCATGAAAGAAAACAACCACCTACTCTTTCCTGGTCAGCTGATCCCTAGGAAAGCAGACAGAACAAATGAATCATTTTGTAGCTTTATTATCCCCCCCCACTTCTCACAAACGGACTATGACTTGCATTGAGATCTCAGTGCATTTCACAGCAAAAAAAAATGTACAAGAGGATCAAAACAGTTGTGCATAAACCCAACTTTTTTTTTTTGCATGATTTTCAGTTTGTGTTGAAAGTTAACATGGTTATTTAAACCTTCTGATGCATTCTTGCAATTGCATCTTTTCTATGGAAAACATCTTACCAGATCACACAGTTGAGAGTTTTTATGATGCTGGATCAGGTGCAGCCATTGCCATGGCTGGGAAGTGGCAGATAATGTTATATACACTGATTGGAAGACTACATCAGAAGAATAAACAGATTAAGGCACCACTGTTGGAAAAATTAAGGTAGCTTGTAGTTACAACAATAACGAAAGCCATAGTAAGTACTATTCTTAATTGCCAGCAATTCTTAGACTTCAATAAAATACTTATAAAAAGGAGGAAAAAAAAAGGATGTTTGTACCTGAATACAGTTTCCTGATATCTGATTGCGTTTCAAATCAATACTCAGTCCTCAGCATAATCAGATGTTTGTTTGGGTTTTTTTATGGTAAGATGAAAAACCAGGACCTACAGTCCATGTATTCAAGGTCACATTTCACTGCTTTGTTCTGAACAACACCACAGGAGAAAAAAACAAAACAACCCAAAGGACAGTTTGTAACACTGATACTTCATCTCTGAAACTATTAGATGGGCAGAGAAGTTTAAATACAAAACTGTATGTTTTCTGTTCATTTTGAAAGCCTTAGTCCTCAGGAAGAGAAGTTGGAGGAGAAAAAACAGGCCAGATCTCATTATATTATAACTTGAGAAAAACCAGTCACTCAAAGAGATTTAATAAAATTAGAGTTGAAAAGTGTTCAAATTACTTTTCCAATTCAAGTCAACTATTTCAAGTATATTAAAATGTTTCAGAGGAAAAATTTCTCCATGGTTACACTTCTAATTGCTTTTATAAATCCATAAAAAAGAAGAGTAGTCTCTACGTACATCCCATATTCCTCCAATGCATGCATACGTTCTCTCCGAAGAAAAGGTCGTCATGATCCAGTTGTTTCTTAATACTGATTTCAGGCACATCTTCCAAACACCCTTCCAGTTTTTGCCAAGAAGGTTAATTACTGGGCATAAAAGCAGCAATTTTCTGTTGCTGTTGTCTACATGTGTACTGAGGAGGTTTCAGTGATTAAAGAGCTTGACACAGATTCCAAAAGAGTTCCTATGTCACTCAAAAATCCAACAGGCTCCTTCTTCTCTCAGGCAGCTTTTGCAATCAGATCTACTTGGAAGAATCTTACACAATGCAGATAAAATCTCTTGGATCATACAAAAAAAACAAGTTGGTTGAATGTACCTGGCAGGTTTGTCTCTACAACTTGGATTTTTACCTTTTTTTTTTTTTAAATAGCTTTAAAGTGCCCTAGTATAGTTATTTCTTTATGCTCATTTAAACTTGCACAATTACATAAAAAGGGGACACTCAGTGTAATTACTGTGTTCTGAGAGACAAAGGAAAAGGAGAGAAAAACCAGAAAACTCATCTTAAAGCAGCTTTTTTCTAGTTACTGTCTGTTTGTTGAGTTTGTGCGGCAGAGACTGTTTTCCAGAGGGGTTTATGGTAAACCCAGCCATCTCCCTGCAATTTAAAGAGAAAGTACGGTTATCATAAAGACACTGCCTTGGGAGAACTGCTTTCACACAACTATGAGACTGATGGCTGTGAACAGCAGAAGGACAGAGCTGGTGTCTTTAACTCCTGCAGACTGAGGCACAGAGATCAGCACTGCAGGCTGCTGACACTGCCTCAGAACACGGGCGGACTCCTGCCCAGCCCCTGCTCTCTCTGGGAGTGGACTGCACTTGTAATTAACTCCGTCAAAAAGCCACTCTTCTCAACTGTGTGATCCAAATTACTTTCAGAAGCCAAATAAACAGCCAGCAGAGAGGCAGCTACTCAGGATTATCAGTTCTACCTTAGCCCCACTGCTTACCTGGAAATGCAGTGCTCAGGATCACATTTAAATGTTTTCTGAGCACATCTGTATCCTGGACAAGCAACAGAATTTCATCTTTTGCAAATCTAACAATACAACTATCTAACTTTGAGCTAATCATACTAACACAACTTTAGAGAACAAAAACCTTCATGGGAGCTAGTCCTGAACTTGACAAAAAAACCTGGAATATATCCAAGAGAAAGAAACCTTTTAGCCTATGTTCTAAACCCTTACTAGATCACAGCTATGGGAAGAAGAGGGGGAATTACATTACTGCAGTGTAACAGATAAAGCTTTCACTCTAAGGAGAATCTAAACTACCATAGCATTAATTTTACTCAAGAACTCTCCTGTTGCAAAGGGCTCAGCAAAGGTCTCTACACAAGCAAGGTCTCATCACATGGATCACAAGAAAAGCCTATTCCAAAGTTATCATATACCAGCATTCCCCAATCCTCCTGGGCAGGCTGCACTTACCCTTGTTACAAGCCTTACTATATTATTACTACTACTGTTACTGATGTACAGGTTAAGACACTGAACAAATAAGCTCTATCCAAAATGTAACGTAGAAGAACAAAAAAAGTGGTAAGTTGAGAATGGACTCACATTCCTTCTTGCAAACAATAATATGTCAGGTACATAAAAACACAACCTCAGCAAAACTAGTACTACTGATTATTTTCTTTGGGTATTTACTGTTACAGTCTGCTCACATGTGTATACAGAAAACTATTTTTCATGTGCCATTGAGGAAGTGCTTAGTAAAAGAAATGGGACCAGGAAACTGGAAAACATTTTGATGCAAAATCCAACCATTTACAAAGTGGAGAATGAAGTCACACCTTTACAGGCTTAGGAATTCATATGTCACCTTACTCCTGTGGATCCCACAAAGCTAAATTCCAAGATCTAAGGCCAAATACTCTATTCTAATAGGACACAGACCCATATGTGCCCCTGCTTGCATAACAGCTCTGCTTCTACCCTCATCAACAGCAGGTAACTGCTTGGAAACTTACATCTTTAAGGAAGTATTTAGTACACCAAGGTGTTTCTGTTTCAGCACGAAGTCTCTCTTCATTCCTCTGCCGCTCTTCCAGGGCTCGCTTGTGCTCTGTAGCCTTATCGATGTCTCCATCCCGCAGAGACTCTGTCACATGCTGCCACAGCCTCCTACAAAATAAACTGGTAACTTGACTGTTCCAAAGGCTTCCCAGCCAGCCACCTCAAACTGCAGGATCACTGTGGAACAGGAGCACTCTCTCCTCACACATGACAGACCAGCCCAGGTCAGAGCATTGCAGTGCAGGTGAGGACTCATGGCCAAGTCTTAGACCTACATCAGCAACTGGGAGCAGGTAGGAAGGGCTCTGAGGTTCTGGCAGTGCCAATCTAATGTCTGTTTGCAAACCCTTTAAAGCTGCTATTGGAAGTGTATTTCAACAAGCAGCTTCTTGTGAGGATGTCAGGAGCTGCCCTGCTGTGTAGCTGATGGGTAAAAAAAAAACTAATAGGGAGATTCTCTGGTAAGCACTTTGTGAACTCAGAAAACCCCCTCTGTTCATAAATAGGAGGCAATATAAACAACCATGTGCCTGCACTAGGGTTCTGCACTTTTTCTCTTGGTTTTTATTTTTAGAAAACATTTTAAATTAGGATCACTGCTGCTAAGCAGATCCACAAATCTACATTTGCAGGTTTTCCTAAGGCACTCACCAGACTGCTTAGGACAAAAAGGGTCAGACAAGAGCAAACACATACTCTACCTAGATTCAAAGGGGCCTTGCTTCTCCAGGGGCCGGACTCGTTTCCTTGTCACAGAGAGCTTTGTCAAGTCCACATATTTGGTCTCCCCGTTGCTGTAGGTGAACTCAAGCACACTGTTCCACTCCCCCTGCACTCTGCACACCACAGTGTTCGTCATGTTCTGCTTCACTTCACCTGTGACTCTAGGAAAGACATTCATTTTTGAAAAGCCATGGCTGAAGAAACCTGAGGACTATTCCTTGCATAATCACTCAGTCCTGAATGAGTTTGCAAACTTGTCACACTGCCTTGAAAAATGTTAGTTATTTGAATTGCATTTGTGTGGAGAAGCTCAAAGAGCAAAGTGACTTTCACTCACTGCTCTAGTTCTCTTCATGTTACCCAGGAAACTCCATTTTTGGCTTCAGCTTGTTTCAAGCCTCTTGAGGAAATTGAAAATGAAAAAGAAACTAACACAGGCTGATTCACATAGAACAAGCAGTTCATTATTTCCACTTGAAGTATCACATCAGATACATAGTTCAGACTTAAAAAATTAAAACTAAACTTTCTAGCAAGAATATTGTCTCACTAGCTGCTGGCACTTCATCTCACATCTTTACATTTCAACCTTCTTATGTAGGTGGTCTCATTTTTTTGCTCACATAAGCAGCAGACACACAAAGGCAGAAGCAAGGTAGGAAACTAGGAATCAAGAGAACTGCTTTTGTTCCCTGTCTCTTCCATAGAAACCTCTGCCAATAAGTTAAGGAAAGTGTCTTTCTAACATGTAGTGTTTAATTTAAAGTGTTGCATAATGCTCAAGTATCATCATAATTACACACATTGATGCATATTTTTCTTCTCATCTTCAAGACCTGTACCACCTGACATCCACTTCATTCTGACCCAGCTTTTGAGCATTGCTTGGCAAGCAAATTGCCAGTCTCAAACAGAACTTTTCTCCTAAAAACAAATAAAAGGGTCTGTGCACTATGCAAACCAGACTTGAGACATTCTCACTTGTAAGGTGCTGCAGGATTCACAAAGGATACTATCTCTAGCTCCAAAACTGCAGTTACCTGTACATAACCTCCCTAAAACTCACCACTTTCCAGCCCTCCTGCATTTCATCAGTGCTCACACAAAGCGCAGGCTACATCTCCTTCCACACTTCCATTGTGTGCAGCTGAGGACAGCTAACTTGCACACCACCAGCTTGCTCTGATGTCCTTTGAACAACTGCATCCCAGAGAGTGGAAAGCAGCACTTCTGTGCTGCCACCTTGCATGGTGCCACACTCGGAGCAAATGGGAGCACAGGACACAAGTGCCACCTCCCTTCTTCCACACACACCACTGGTCACTTCCCACTGTGCTTGCACCTACCCATCCTCCCCAGTCGTAGCATCAAAATAGAGAAATTTATCTCTCAAGCAATGAAATGAGCATCACAGGTCAGACCTCCCAGCACAGAGATACTGGCTGCCAGCCAAAGCAGACCTGCAGGGAATCTCTAGGGCAAGAGGGGAAGGCTCACAGCAGGATGCAGCTGGTAGGACTTCTGTCATACCATGATCCAGCAGCTCAAACCTAAATTAACCTCATGAGAAGTATCTTTAAAAACCCAGACTGATAAGTATATGCTGCTCACACAGTTTTCCATTACAAAAATTTAGGATTTGTTGAAAAAAACATGAGCAATAAAAGCACATTTACAATTTCTTTTTCCTGTGGAAGTTAAGAAGCACTAACAATTACTGAAAACAGCAGAAAGAGCAGCTGAAAAGCAAGCAGCCTTAATTTTGTGCTGCTTCTCATCCTGTGACTTCCACACCTCACCAAAGCTATTACACATGGTGGGCTCCCTGTCCTCCTCCCAAGAGACCTCTGAAAGCCTGAATCCACAGGATGCCAGAGATCAGCCTGGTCAGACTCTGCAGTTACTTCTTCACAACTTTAACAGCTTGATTTTTTCCAAGCATTGTGTGATATAACAATACGGACAATACTGAAATATCTGGTATTTTAATATCGTTCTCAAAATTACTGCCTCTTCTCAGCTGAAAGTAAACGAAATTATACCACTCACTACTGAGGTGCAGTATTGAACTGCTCCATTACACTCTCATTACCTGTATTTCTCCAGGTTGCATTGCTCTGACACACAACCACTGCCAGCACTGCAGACCACAGTATCTGCCTGAATCTGCACTAGTGATAAAAAACTGCAGGCACTTATGTGTAATCTCAGCATGACTGATACATGTCTAGCTGTCCATTATCATTATCCTCTATTTCATCCAGCTAAAGAGGTACAGGACCAAGGAGCCAACATCCAGCTGAGGCCTAACAAGAAGGGTCACTCTACAAAAAAATCCATACCATTGCCATAGCAACTCCTGTGCGCTCTGAGTAACCATGACAACACTGCTGCTTCCCATCAAGAGATTATTTTGGCAATGTCCAATCATCACCATGTCAAATTTTCAATAGTTACAGTACCTTGAACAGATCTCTCTTTAAAAAGCCTCTCTATCTGTGACTAACTTCAGAGAGACAAATAAAAAACAGTTTCCAAATTAAATCAGTGAAGTAAAACTACATCCTCTAACTTATCTCTTATGACACAAGAGTGGCTATTGCAAAGTGGAAGATAGATTGTGAGCCATGGAAAAAACCCCAAATGATGTGTCACCTCAAACAGCACCAAGTGAAACAGAATTACATGTAAGCTTCAGTTCTTCAAAAGTGAGATCAGTCTCATTTCAAACAAATCAAATGTTCTCACCGATGCAACTTGCCACCGTAGAAGGGCTTGGTATGAAAGTTAATACTTGCAGAATAGCCAGTTTTTGCACAGTTAATGTTGACTTTTCCTCCCAGCTCTACCCAAGGTACAGTTAAAATTGAGCGGGCATATGCACAGGGCAGAGAGAAGGTGTATTCTTCTCCGTGTTCCAAGAGATGTAACACACCTGTGTGAAAAAATGCAAGAATCTGTAAACCAGTACCATTTCAGAAAAGGCCAAACAAGTTGTTGAAACAAATAGTCAATATTACATGTGGCTACTTTTCTTCATAATCCCTCATACAAAAAAAGAAAATTAAAAAACTCACACAAGACTGACATTTAATAGATTCTAGAGACAAACACTTTTACTAATATATTAGTAACTTGAGTAATATGCATTTAAGTCTCTTTTGGGAAAAGACATTTATCTCAATAATACTGTTCCATAAAGTACAATCCCATGCTATGCACACACTTTTCAGTAGCGCATGTAAGGGCTGGCCACTCTCTTACTGAAGGCTCTGGAGCACAGCAAGACAAAACTTACACTGACAAAAGGAAAAAACAAAAGAATTCCCTGAACTGCAGATCCTGAGGAAGGCTAATATTCCTGCTTTCCCTTTCTATAAGACACCTTACCCAATCTGAAGGCAGGATGCAGAGACAATTTTCCTTACTGCATCTCTCTGCCAAGATAAACCCAACTCCTTCCTGACAGCAACCTTTTCAATAAATGTCAAGAATCTCATTGAATACTAGAATATTTCTTTGTGTTTTAAGATTAGTGGGATTGATTCCTATAAAGAAACCAAAAGCACAGGATCTCCCTCTTACCCTTATAAGAAAACAGACAACATCTAACTGCTGCCTGCCCCAGCCCACACCTCTGAAGCACTGCACCCCTGGGTGTCTGACATCAGCACAAACAACACGGGAAATTCTGAAAAAAGTTATGATTTAAGAAAGGTCCTACAAGAGATGTCAACTTCAGAAATTACCTGTACACCCAAAGATGTGCCCTTCACATACCCTGGCATTCCCTTGGTCATTCCCTTGTCCAGAGTGTAGTTTATATTCAAGTGCCTGGAATCCCCAGGTATTGGACAAAATACACAGGGGACACAGAGTGGAAGAGGCTGTCTCATCTTGTTCAGTAAATACTAATAACTAAAGGAAAACTACAATCCTCCTCTGTCCCTAAAGGATCCAATTTTTCTAGTTAAAGAAAATCAAAATGTGCATAGGAATATTAAGTGCAATACAGAGGAATGCAACAACACTTCTATTTAATAAATGTCTGATGCAAATTAATTCATAAATATCAGTTTACATCATAGTAACTGACCTTTGGCTTAAAAGTCAGTATTTTATTTCCAAATATAATCCTGATTTTTGGCAAAGCATAAACCTTTCTATTTTTTCCTCCCATATGAAAATTTGCTGTATACAATGACAACTTGTATCTTTTGAAAATAACATCAAATTTGCTATCAAATTAATAGTATTTTAACAACCTTCTAAAATGAACAAAGGGCAGAATTTACACTTACCCTCACCAACCATTGTCACTCCTATTGACATTCCTAGGAATTTACTTTTTGTCCAGACGTGGGCGTTGACACACATGTTCCTCTCTACACACTCAGCATAAAACCCTGAGACAGGGGGATGATGGGACACTTGCTCAGCCACGAATTTCACTGTGTAATAGTCCGGCTCTGCTTGCCCTTCAGGATCTTTAGGCAGAGTTACTTGCTCCGGGGGGGAGTGAGCAGAGGAGTTGATGCCAACATCGGTGGCCACGTTGCTCTTGGGCATCCTCCAGGAGCAGTGGAAGGTCTCCCCGATGATGGGGTTGTAGGGCTTCTTGGCAATGGCTCCCTTGCGGCCCTCGTGGAAGGAGGTGAGGTAATACTCCACAAAGCGGATCATCCTCTCCTCGGGGCTGCTGCCGTTCGTGATGGCGACGAAGAGATCGGGGTGGGACATGAAGTCCGCGTACATCTCCAGCAACGACCGCTTCTCTAGAATGAAAGTGGGAAGAACCACCTGAAAATAAAAGAAAAGCCATAAGCCAAAAGCCTCTAGTAAAGAAAACAGAGACAGGCGTTTTATAAGAGAAGTCCTTGGGAGGAGGATTCTGTCCTGTTTGGGACACCACACTTTCAGAATGCACTTTCTTGTTCCTCTTGTAAGATGTGAGCAAAATACAGTGATTGGAAGTTCCAGAAAAGCAATTTACAAGGAGAGAAAAGCTCAGTGAATGCAAGTAGGTCTAAAGAGATTGAAAGGAGCTGAGCACCAGGTAAAAATACCCAAAGCCATGAAAGAGCTGCAAAGAGATAATGCGTCCCATATATCTGTGAAATAGAAAACAAGAATGAAGGAACTCAAACTACAGCAAAGAAGGTACAGAGCAGAAGTAAGGAAAGATATGGTCTAATGGAGAAGAAAGCTGGGAAGCTATGCCAGCTCTGGAGAGCTTGCAGAATCTCTCTCCACATAGCAACTAGGACAAGCATCCAGGAGAAGCAGCATAGGATGGGTTGATCCTGTGCCTCTGAGCAGAGGTACCTTATACTTTCACAGTTACATTCAACACTATAAAAACCAGCAACTCTGCCCCTCCTGAGCCAATTCAAATCCCCTAGAGTGAAAGGCTGCGGATATCACCAGTATTTTCCCTCTCTGCAGTAGAAACAAGCCTCACATAGCTAAACTTACACAACTGACATAACTAACTGTTGTAAACATCAACACAGAGTACCTCAACCATGAGATCAAGACAATCCATTGAAATCAGATTTAAATCCATTTAAATCTCTTTTTCAAAGAGAAAAGGCACAGACATAAGACTTAATAGACATTCAAGTTAAACTGAATACACTTGCCATGCTGTTGGCAACACTAACCTTGAGTATTAAGTGGCTTTTCACTTCAGTACCCTGATATCGAGTTGAGTACAATTCTAACAACTTCATTACCTGTTTTAAGTCAGGTTTGTCCACTTCAGTGTTTGCCTCCTCTGAAATGCACACAATTCTCCCCACACAGCAAAAAGGCACAAGTGGGAGACAGGCTCAAGAATTTGTTTCAACTAAGAGCAGAAGATACCCTAAATCCAACCTTCAGTGTAAGTGATAGAGCAACTTAATCAGTTCCTCATTAAGCAGCAGGGGTTTATGTCTGACCTACAGACAGCAGGGCCTGTTAAAACCATATTTTCATTTTCCCTCCCAAGTTGTGAAAGATAAGCTGCAAAATACAAGTGTTTCTAGGGGCTATGTAGCTAGTGCTCAAAAAACATAGGTTTAAAAAAATAATCCATAATTCTGAAAGAAAGTGCTTTCCTCATTCCATGCTACTGTAAAATCAATTTTTTTTATTTCAAAGTGCCTTGTGCTTATGGCAAGAAGTCTTTACAAGAATTAACTGAACATAAGCTGGTAGCAGCCTGATTTTCCCAGATTTGCTGCCCAAGTTGTCTAACAGCACCTGAGTGTTAATTTTTCCAAGCTGCTTCCTTTTGAGATCTGCACTCAAGTGTTAAATCCAATTCTCTCCAGTGTAACTTTGTTCTTGCCTGCTTGTGAGCAAACACAGAAATGAGAATAGGAAAGAGGCTTAAACAGGCATCTAAAGATAGATAAGGGGGAACCAAAAGAAAACTTTTTTTCAGAAGCAGCATGGACACAGGTGTAGGGTTATACAAATTGTGTGGAAAAACATTATCAAGATAGAAAAGAGATCATGGAAAGAAAGCAGAAAGAAAAATATGACAAGGCTGAAGAAAACAGCATGAAAAGACCAAGGTTCAAACATTGGAAAGAAGACAGACCATTACAGGGAAGGCAACAAAAACACAGTAGAAAACACAAGGTGAAGGTAATAGAACAGATAGAGTCAGCACATTTCACCTAAACCTGCCTCAATCTGGGACATCAGATATTGGGACCTGATGGTGCTACTGGCCACAATTTCATACTAAACTCAACGCTGTTCAATACAGGGGTTGAGTTTTAAATGATACTTCCCTTTTACTGCAGCCAATCTTCACACTTCAGTTACTTACTCTTGTTAAGTCCATGCCAAGTTTCAGCTGAGACAAAAGATGCAAGATGACGCTGCGCTGCTCTTCCACTGCTCCTAGGTCATCTTCTTTATCATCACAGATATCCTCCAGCTCCTCATCTGGATTTATTTCTTCAGGTTCCTGGAATAAGAGCCATAAACTTTGCTCAAAGATGTAACTGGCCAGACAGTATTCAAAAAGGACTTCATATTGTCTTTTACTGTCTATGTATGAAAAAAGACTAAATAAACCCCTGCAGAGAGCTATACAATGGAATCTACTCCCAAGATAAACAACAGCTGAAGAATTTGAATGGATATGAAGATAACTCAGTGCAGATTCCATCTAGAAGATTCAGGCTCAAAATTCTTACCCTCTCTCATATGGGTCATGGAAAAAAAAAAGAAAAAAAGCTTAAAAGAAATTCCTCTAAGTTTTGTGAGTTCACAGAATGTCAAGCATGTAACACATAGACAGAAAGAGCAAACCAAAAGCTAGCAGCAATTCCAACCACCTCAATAACCCCCTCCACCTCCACACTACTTCAGCCTTTCCAGTGTTGCTGTCACTACTCCAAAGGCTGTATTAGACTCTAGTTCTGAGTTCCGTGACTACCATCGTGCCTGGTATCTACAAGCTGCGCTTCACAAGCATTATCATGTTGCAGTGAGTGCAAATATGTAACAGTGAAAGAAAAAAAAGTAACTTGGAGTAGCTTCAATAAAATTACAAAACCCCACACATACACACACTGCAGGTGCCCGTGTCTGTGTAACTAAAGCAGACACACTAGAAATTGTATCTGCACTGTTGTAACAACCACCACAGAGCAAGCAGAAAGCCAAACACTTCAGGCAGGAGGGATGCTGGCATTGCTAGGGCTCTGAGCTGCATCCTCCTGGGACAAACAGCTGGAGGAGGCAAATGCAGAGGGGAGAGGCGCTGAATGCCACGGGAAGGCAGCAATACGCCTTTGCCTAAGCAAAGGCTTTGTCCTGGAGCAGCTGCCCTGGCTCAAGGCAGACTTATCAACACTCAAACACCAAAAACAGGGGGCCAAGCCCTCACACAGGGCTCAAATCCTGATGGAAAGTGCAGTATCACACAGGTGACTCCTTTCCAAGAATGCTACGCTGATCTGCTGTCAGAAACAAGGCAGTTGAAAATACCTATGGGGAGTGATAACACCTGTCATACCTCAGATACATTAAGTACTCAAACTGTGACTAGCTTAATTACTGAAAGGAAGGAATTAAGTGATTTAGTTGAAAGGTCCTAGTTTTGTTTCATCTTTTTTTAACTTAATAGTAACCACTCTGACCCATTTAAAAATCTATCAACTATAGCAATCGAAAAAAATCCTTTACATTTTGATTTTGCTCTAAGACAGCCCAGTGCTATTGCAGAGACATAAAACAGCACATTATCTTTTCACAGTTACACAGTCTCAGCCAAACAACTGTGTGAAACCAACAAGCATAAAGAGGATGTAATTATGATTTTCTAGCTTAGTTAGGAAAACATGCTCTTCTTCATAATCCCTGCTGGTTTTTTACTTCAGTGTTTTGCAATTCAAATCCATTTTGTCAGTTATAACGATACAGACTGTAGCTGAAAATGATACAGACTGTAACTGTATTTCAAATGCATTAAGCCACCCTGCAGTCAAATGATGAGAGCTGCTCAGATTAAGAAAAACAGATGCAACAAGACCTAGAAAAGAAAGGGAAATGTAATAGCTGAAGACCAGCAATTTCATCTTTTGTCTGCTTAGGCAGTTCTTCTTGGGCCTATTATGAGAGTGTCACGAATTTTATTTAGGCAGTATTCCCTGGCATTTTATCTAAAACAAGTAAATAATGAAGTGCAAAAACCCTACTTCATTGCCTTGCATTACCACCCCAATTGGCTCCCTCCACTTGACAGCAAGTTACATAAAGCAGCAAAAATTTGTTGAATAAACAAGGTAGAGAGTTTCACTCACTGCAACTGTCCTCACTCCTCCTCCTACACAACTAACCAGAAGTATGAGAATAACTGTTGTTAAATCACTTCCACATAATATGATTGAAACATTTACAGGTATTCCTCAGAATAATTCCCCGCAGAAATGGGATGTCACATTACCTTACCCTTGTTAGCTGGCAGGGCTCTGAAATGGACTGCTCTTCTCTGACAGATGCTGGCTTGTTTATCTCTGCTGGGAAATTCTGAGCTGCTCCATTTTTGAAGTGGTTTGCCAGGGAGATCTTCGGTTCCAACCAACTGATTGTCGTTCCTGAAGCAAAGGAAAGTTTGCGCTGAAGCTTGCTCATCCTCTGCAAGGTCAGTAAACAGCAGTTTCCAACAAAAGAACTATTTCTTATGGAATAAGCTGAAAGCAGCCAATTCCTCCTGCAGCCAACGCCTCCAGCAGCCACCAAACAAAGGTGGTGCAATGAGACACCACCTTCAGTGATCATTAGCACAAACACTGGGATTGGCGAGCTGTAATACATGCAACTTGGACTGGAGAAACTAGTTGGTGTCATGAAAGGTGTAATCAGATACTACAGGAGGAGCCCAGTATCATGGGAATGTTAAGCAGCCCTTACACTTTTCTTCAGCTGGGACCAAAATTAAAAACAGCTTTCCATTTATCAGCTTCTAAAACCCAGCTCTGTTCTAGACTAAAAAGACCTAAAGGAGAAGTTTTGTTGCCACTGTTTTCTCTGGAGAAGGTGCTTGTCTTTTCTCAGCTGCAGAGAAGGCAGGCACACACTGCTGAATAAATAATAGCTGTCAAAAAAAAAAAAAGAAAAAAAAAACCAACAAACCTGCAGGGTTTGGAAAGCTATTACCCACCTGATGATTCCAGCATCTCTAGTTACTCCCAGTTAATTTATCAGAACGGGTCAGGTTCCTCATTAATAATTCAAATGTTCCATTCTTTTTCAAAGGGCAATAAATGTACAGGTGATTCCAATCAGTTTTTACTGAAGAATACACAAACTGACAAACCATCTTGGCTGGGTTGCAAACACAGAAATTATTAGGAAACCTGAACTTCTACCACCAGATAGCAGTTCCCTGTGCTATACTAAGACACCTATACTATGGTATCTGTTGTCTCTTCCCATATGATACACAATCCAATCCTTTATTTCCAGACCCCTATTACCTGCAACTAGGTCACATCCTCAACCAAAACAGGCAGAGTAAGCTTAATTCAGATAAACAGCAGCATTTCCACCAGGAAAATACAGAAAAGAGTCCAGCTTTACTATTGAGACAAGACAACTTTTCCACAGCCAAGTAGCTTATTTTCATCATCCATTACTCATTAATTCACTATATCATAAGAAACAAGAATTCCTGACTACACTAAATTAAAGCTATTTAAACAGAAGTTTCAAAGAAGTTAAAAAATAAGATGTTCAGAATGTGGCTATCACATCTTTTTGAAAAGGTTTTACTTGTCTTAAAAACCTCTCCATGACATTTGCTTTCTAAGCTGTAACTTTCAACACAGTAATCTCTAACTACATGTTCTAGGCTGTATTTCATCCACATTCTCTGCCTCTGTATTAACTTGAATTTACCCAACAGCCTCCCTTTAATATTTTCTATCAGCTACACCTAAAATAACCTTATTATATTTTCTGTTTAATTTTTGCTGTTAAGAAGGTATTTTTGAAAGATTTGAGCTACCAGCTGTGCCTTAATCCTTGTGGATGGACAAGATACCACCTTAAGACTTCTCTTCCACTGGAAAAGCCTATACAAATCTGCTCTCAGCTATTTTGCATAGGCAGAGCCATTTTCCTTACTTGTGACATCCTCCTCCGCTACAGTCTTCACCAATTTCTTTTCAAACAGTTGTCAGCACTTCCTCTCTGGCACAGTGCAGACCTCTTGAGTTTTCACTTCCTATATTTTTCTTCAAGAGTTGCAAATTGTTGTTGTACAAAAGCTAATAGATGGAACTTTCTTGTTCATCTTTAAGTTTGTGATTCAGAATACACTTTGATGAGTTGGGGTAGTATTTTCAGTCTTTTGATTGTTTTCTTTTTTTGTTTGTTTGTTGCAGTTTTTTTGTCATCTAACAATCTATAGCAAACTGGCACTCTCACAGTATTTCTAATCCTTGTTTTTTAAGCCTGGCTCCACCAGTTGAACCAGAAGTACCCCTCCTTAGTCAAGAGGAGAAATCTAAGCTAAATGGATTTAAAAATATATAAATTTTAAAAGTTCTTGGCAATCCTTGAAAGGAACAAATGTATTACAGTGTCTTGAGAAAGGCTACAGCAGGGGGGAGATGGAAGGCTGTAGAAAGACACATGCACTCTTTTAATAGTCTCTTTTTAACTCTGGCCCCAGTAATGCATCATCCAATCTGCTGATCCTCTCTTCTCCATCCATCTCCCCAGGATATCACTGGAAATCTTCAAGATTTGGACATGTTCAAGCAGTATTTTTAGATTCAGCCATAACAGGCAGATACCAGCTGAATAGCAGCCAGCGAATTAAAGCTTTCCCCTGCATGGTTTAAGAAAATTTAAAACCTACATCACTTGTCAAAAAAACCCCAAACCAAAACTATCTTCTTAAGTTATTACAATGGTGCTCATTGGACCCTACTTATGTCCCCAGATACAAGTCAAAAAAATCACCTTAGTACTGCATATGTGAAAATGCCAAAACAAAAATACTTCTGATGTGCATCTCCCACAGTTATGCATCAACAGTCAAAAAATTCACAGAGAATGGGAAGAGTTCTTTCAGCATAACTTCAGAGTTCAGACAAATATCTCAAGAGTTGCCATCCAGTTTTTTGTGTTTAAAATGAAATTTTGAACTGAAATACAGCAAAAAATTTAATTCAATCTATTCACGTATTCTCTTTTAATGCCTCCAGTGATTTCAGAATCACAAACACTTTTTATATAGTTTTAATACTTTTGTATAACTTTTTATTCATCTTGGAAGCTAAATTAATTATAGCTCAGAAATAATATGCCCAGGAAAAGCAGGCACCACAAATATGAGAGGAATATGGGACAGATAAGGGGAGAGACAATTTATGTGTGTCCTTTGTTAAATACTTACTATATCTACTGATCTGTTGTGCATGAGAAGCATTTGAAAATCCTATAAACCTCAAAAAAACTACAAAGTAAACACATGAAAAAAGGCACAATAAGATGCAGAACAATTTACAAACAACCACGACCACATTCAATTTCATACACTGCACATGAGTCAGGTAGAACAATTCCACTAAGCTCTTACTTGCATGGAAGTGATCAATTGTGCAGACATGGCAACATATTTGTCTGCTGCCTGTCAATGCACATATTCCACACCCACGAGCAGTAGGGTTTGGGGGGGTTTTGTTTGGTTTTTTGTTTGGGTAGTCAGTTGTTTGTTAGAAGAGATTTTCTATTTTTCCCAACCTTTAAGCAATTTTCATTTACTTACAAGTCCATTGTGGCCTCAGAATAGAATACAACACTTGTCCTTAGACCATGGTTTAGACTAAGGTAGTAACTCAAAACAAGAATAGTGATATTTAAACAGTATTAGTAATAATCAGTGCAAATTTAGAGTTTTGTATTTTAATGCTTAACTGGAAATGGAAGCTACACACATGTAAATACCAATAATAGGTATTCAGTGTGCAAAAAAAGAATTTAAAAAGCATGACATTTGGCAGAGATGTAGTGGACACCATATGTCCCAGAATCTGCAATGCCATAAAATTCCCCCTCCACTATTACAATTATATCCCAAAGGCAGTCTTCATGTTGGGATGCCTTATGTAGTTTATTCTGTTGTGAGAGGTTGTACAACAATTAGATGTTACATTTATGCAGCTGCTGCCACAGACTTCCTGATAGAATAAATGATTAAAAAAATATATATTCAACATGCACAGAGTTCCACCCAACACAAGTTGGGGTCTGGAAAAATTCACAAGAAACCAGACAGCCAGCAGTTTCCTTTGCCCATGTGTTAGTGGAACAAACATTTTTGCAAGGAAGGGATTTGTATTTGTTACAGAGTTCTGCTCTCTGTGAGCACCTATACCCACCTGCTGGTAAGGATCCCTTTTGTTGAGAAGCATGTTGTAACTGGAGAATATGGAAACAGTCATTTAAGCAGTTCATGGTTGCCATGGAAGTTGCTTTGAGCATCAATAGGTCTTGATCCAAGGATGTAAGGTGACCGGAGGCAGGAAGGCATTCTATGCTCCTGATCAAGTCTCTCTGCTGGCCCTCAGCCTGAGACATCATCTGTCAAACAAAACAGTCACTTAGCAGGTGGTAGAAGTGTTGTGTGATACCTGTCCAGCTGTGCACACAGAGGATCTCAAATGGTTTTGGGACAATAATAAAACTACAAGGTAACAGATATATGTAAAATTAACTCTACTTTTTTCTCTTGACTATGAGAACTACTACCACTGAGTCATTAAATGCATGATGAATCTACTCACAAAAATACATGGCACTTTATTAACAAGCAAAAGAATATTGAAGTGACTTTAAAAAAAAAGGCAAAGAGGAATTTGAACAAGACACTTGCTGCAGTAAATATCAAACACTTTCAGGCCTAGTTGATAGGAATGGGGATGAGAGGGGAATTGCAGGATTACAAATATATGAAAAATAAAAAAGCTAAAATCCTAAGGCATCACCCACATGCACTCCATGTGAGAATTAATTAAGCTCTGTGCTCTACACAGCCTGGAATAGGATCTACTGTCTGTGGGTATCAAGATTTTTTCACTCCCTACAATCAGAGGTGCAGTACTTTAACAGAGGAGATCTGTATTCCTCATTTTGGCTCAAACCATAAAGGATCTTCATTTATTCTCTGCACTGACACCAGACTTATTATCACTATCTCAGCATTTACTTTGCAAGGAGAGAAGAAAAGCCAGCAGGATTTTCACCTTCATCCTGTGTTCTAATTGCAGCTGTCCTGTCCTGTTGTCGTTGTTCCCCTTGCTCTCCCCCAAGCTCCTTTTCTCCTTCACACAGAACTCCACACACCTAAATCACAGAATCTGTCCACATGAGGTACAGAGTCAAAGCACACCAGCCATCAAGCAGCACTTTCCTCTTTATACTCACAGAAACAAAATATTACCTGAATCAGGGATGAAAGCCAACTCCTACACACTCCCCTTTCTGGGGAGGAACAACAAGCAGCATCCATGTAACTGGACAGCACTGCCCTGCAATCATTATGTGTTCTGGTAGTGAAGGTAAATGTATGGACAGATTGATTTAGCAAAGCAGCAGCAGAATTTATTTAAAAAACCTTTAAAGAAACATGCATTTAACTGCTATGGCACTAGGTAGATTTTCACTCCAATTATTTAATTCCTAATCCTAGCAGTATCTGATTGACTTTTTTTTCCACTACTACTCCCTGCAATCCCTTCCAGGAACTGCTTTTAAGATTTTATGCAATACTTAAGGAACATGTATTCATCCAAGTTTATAGTATGTGATCTTTGGAACTCTCAAGGGCTTGGCTCCATAGCATTCAAAGGTGTGAATTTACAAAGCATTGGCTCTTTAAAAGTGGTGTTAACTGTGCAGAGTCAGCCTAAGCATACACCAAGAGCAACAGGGCAGAAAGCTACTAAAACATTTAGTTATAGATAGCCTTGCCTATGCACACACACCAGCTGCTATCACAACATGTGTCTCATTTTTCTCCAGTCACAAGTGTGATAAAAGCCTTTGTGTGCAGTTTTTTTCAACTTTGAAAAAGTGTGTTGGCTTAAAACGAAACTCCCACAAATGCCCCACAGATAATTAGTTGACAAATCACCACAATCCTTCTGGTGACCTTTACTGTTAGCAATTCACCGTGTGGTAGGCCCCAAGTACTTCATTCCAGGATCAGGCCAGACAATAGGACAAGCCATGCTACGCTTAGCTATGAAGTTCAGATAGGCACATTTTCCCTTTCAAAGGACACACTTCGAACAGTCTTAAGGTTTTTCTTAATTATACACTCAGCTCTGGGAAAAAAAAATAGTGCCAGGAGAAGAAAAACACAGTGACTAAAAATTCAAAATCTTGGAAAAATACACAGGCTATTGTTTTCACTTTGCAAACACACAGACACCTGCATTTAGTGCAAGTTAGCAAAAAGATCTTTTTCTTAAACCTCCTGCTTTGCACAGTAACCACGTCAGCATCATGACACATACTCAGCCAAGAACAAGGGGCAGGTAAAGGGAAAGGGACTGCCAAGGGAGACTCAGGTATAGTGCAATTCATGGGAAAATGAAAGAAGGTCACAATGTAGCAGATTCTTAGAAAGAACTTGCTCTTCCCACAGCTTTTCAAAATTAATTTCTAAGTGTTCAAGCTGTACCATGCTCAGGGGTAAGAGCTACATACCTGCCCTTCAGTGTTTTAATCACAGCTACAAAAAAGTAGGCATTGTATCCAACAAGCATTTTAGCTTAAAAAAGGCAAGCAAACTAACACTCAGAAGAGTCAACACTACTGAGAATTCTTAATCTGTACAAGTCAAAAGTTTTTAAGCTGATAAATAATCACGCTGTGCCCTCAAACCCAGTAGCAATCAAGAGAGCGTGAATAGCTTCCTGTGCTCTTCACAATGCCAAGAAAAGTCATTCCACTTTATCCCAATTACAGGATACAAGCCACTGCTTCAGTGCTCCAGCTCACACATACTCCTCTTTCCTCCCTGAAATTTAGTATGCCATAATGGTGTTGGAAAATTCAAAAAGTGAAAAAGCCATTTTTGAAACATTTTTATTTTCCTGAGTACCTGGCAGCTCTTCACATGTCTCTGCATTAGCACTATAGGAGACTTTACTGCTCTAAGAGGATAAAAACAGGATGGTAGCAATTACCCTTTTGCAAGACATCTGCAAGAACAGTCTGCTGTGGAGAAAGATTCACAGACCCCAAGGTTTAAAGAGGCAGTCACCTTGTGTAAACTCCTGAATAATTACACCTCAATAGCTGATATAAATCAAGGCACAATGACAGCATGCCATACCAGTGAAAGTATCTGCAACACCCAGTTACTGGAAAACTTACCACAGTGCTCAGCCACATATTTTAAGGTTAATGAGGCTCACATTATACAGCACTCTTCTATTCCAATTTGTCTAAGCTCAATTTCTAGCTATTCACGCTTCCTGTATCTTTATTTGCTAAATTAAAAACCCCTCCACCAGAAATTTATTTTTGCCTAGAAATGTATCACATGACACTAATTACAGTTAACATTACAATACTTATTAACATCAACCACTAAGGTGGTTACAGGTTTGCAATGCATTATCTTTAGATAGGCAAGATCCACCCCAGATATATTCACAAGTTAAAATCAACTAGTACTCAGTCTGTTCTGTCAGTCAAGATGGAAAGGTAATTATTTCTGGATTTTTCTCCCAAAATACACTACACCTGAACATATAGTGAAAAATACCCAGGCATCTGAATTGCTCTCTGTTCAGTCACACCCATCCCTAGACAATTTGTCTAAATGAATCAGCATACCAGAAAATGGTATTAGCATTCTGAAATATCAATCATGACCAACTTCTCCTTAGTCACAAGAGATACAAGCACAGCTTAGTCAGTTCTCCTATAGCTTGACGAGGGAAGAAAAGTGTACAATAGCATCATAGTATGTGATGTTATATCCCTAAAGGATATTCCCTTGTCACTTCTAGTGCTACTACTTGCAAAGATGAGAACATGGTTCTACCTTCAGCATCAGGATACTACTGCAGAGTACAAAAATCACCAAATATACACCATTTACTTCTACAATTAGCCAGGACAGGTTACTTATCCTCACAGAGCTGTGCAGTAATAGCTTAGGACGTGCTACTGACAACATATCCAACTAAGAACAGCAGGTTTCTCCACAACCATACAAATAACACCACAGCTCTCTCAAAAAACTGTAAGGGAATTTAAAGCATACAAACCTCTCTAACATCTACAAGGTGATCTGGCTGCATAATGGGAACTCTTTTTCCCGTTGGCAATCTGTGATGTCCAACACTGAAGAAGGAAACTGCATTTTGACTGGGTCTTCTCTGCACACCAGGAGAGTTGGCACTTCCTTGGGATGCAAGAGAGAAGCTGCGAGATTTCAGAGGAGGGTTGTTCTAGTAAATAAACAAGCATATTAAGAAACATTTACAATTAATCCTAATAACCAGCAAATGTTCTAATGTGAAAGATACAGCAGAACAGCTTAATTTTAAATTTTTTATAGAGCAAGGAAAGATGGCAAAGCCCTAATAATGCGTTAATAGCAACTGCTAAATATTTTCCACTGTCTGCTTCTAGCCGCCCTCTTTTATAGTCTAATTAAGAACAATCTGTGAAATGAGATTGATCAGTAAGTATCACTTCTGTGACTTGAAGATCAGTCCTTGATCTGCAACAGCACCAGAAAATTACTCATAATAGATCCAGCAGGGATAGAGCTGACATTTAAAATAATGGAATTTCATTTAGAGCTATTAGTTGAACTTATCTCTTACAATAAAACCAGCTACAAGATGCCGATTGTAACTTAAAACCAAGATTTTATTCAGGTATCAGAACAGGTGTTATGGCAATCAGGAGGTTCTATAAAATACACTGTACACATACCCACCACACGGTTAGCAAATGGAAACAACAGTACTCAGATACAGTGTTGAGGACTTTTTTCTCAAACATGAGAATTCACCCTAAATATATCTGTGGGCTGCTGAGTGGTTTTTAGAAAAAAAAGGAAGGGATTAAAAAAAAAAGTAACATTCCCAAAATGGAAAGGCTTCAATAACACTGAAGTTTCATTTGCAACTACTTCTACCACCAGGCAGATTTTTGCCCATGAGAGCATCAGTCATACCTTTCCAATAGCTTCTGTGTGATGCTGTGTGCATATCTGTAGCCTGCTAACCCAGTGCTGCCGCTCTTTAGCATCTGTAGCTAATAAAAGCAAACCAAAAGGATTCTGTTAAATGAGGACATTTCAAAGTATGGGCAAAAACAACTGCTTAATTCTTAAAAATTACAAGACTAACAGTGTAAAGTAATTTATTTTTAATCTAAAACTCATTCGCCTGTAATAACTATAATGTTAAGTCAAGTTCAACACAAATAGTATATACTTTCTTTTTTCTTTATGCTATTTTTAGTGTTACGAAATTAATTTTAAAACATCAACAAACCATAACTGCCCTCACAGATATTGTAATCTAACAACATGAAACATTTTCCTGCAATAAGAGTAAGGTACTCCAAATTAGAAAATTACAGCAAGTCCTCAAGGGAAGAAATACACAAAGTTATTAGCATAGATTTCTGCAGCCTACAAAATCAGAGAATGGGCTTTTATAACCACCATAAGGTGGCACACAAACTGAGTAATTAAATTCTCTGTGAGCATCACCACAGTATTGCTACCTACAAGGATTTAGAAAACTTTGAATCAGTACAATTTAAGGACAGTACACAAGAAGATTAAACCCCATTCTACGCATATGAAGTCTTCTGAAGGTCATCAAACCCAAACGTCATGGAACTACCCATAAACACAGACCATTTCTAGCTGAACAGTGGGACGGAAGTTTTGCACATAATTTTCATGGCAGCACTTTGCCAACCAGGTTCTCTCGCTTTGGCCCTGCAACCAAGGCCAGCCAAGCAGCCCCAGGTGAGAGCCAGGACTGTCCTCTAGTGGGAGGATCCCCTGCCCAAGAATCCAGGTCCTACCTCTTAGTTTATACTGCTCCCCGCTGGCAGCGTTGACTGTGAAGGTGTGAGAGTCTTCATCACTGGGTGAAATGACAGCTCCAGCCAGCTGCAGGGTACCTCTGGGCTTCAGATGTCTAGACTGCTCATTCACAAAGTACTCCAGCAGGCCAGCATCGTTGTTTAACACAAAATACCTGCAAGGATAACAAAGCAAATACACTAAATAAAACCAGCTCCTTTTCCTTTTTTTTTTTGTGTAGGTGCTGGTACTGGGAGAACTCAATACTCTCATTACAAGTTTGCATAGATGGGACTGGGACTAGAAGGCTTGTGTCAGGAAAACCCTAAACATGTGGATTATGTCCCCAGGATGGAACAAAAATTAATGTCTTGGCTTTTTTTTCCTTAGAGTGCAGAGATTGCACAACAGAACAACATGCCCACAGAAGAACATTATCATGAGATTTTGGGAATCAAAAATTATATCCTGAATCATTAGAGCTTAGTATATCCTTAAACTACATACATACATTAAAAGTAAAACAGCCCCAGATACAAAGGAGTTGAGAGGCAAAACCATGAAACTGAAGGAATTCCAGATTTTTTTTTTTAATGGAACTGGACATTATGCTCCAACTTTCACTTGAGTTTAATGCTGAGTATATTGACATGAGTCACTCATGCCAGGGGCAGCACAGGTGGCACAGTGTGGACTTGTCTCTCCAACATTAATTTGGTTGCACTGTGCTGCTCTATGAACAGCATTAAACAAGAAACCTGATCAGAGAATTTCACCTGACACAGAAAATCAAGTTATTCTAGGGGAGACGATATCCTGGGGAAAGGGAAAAGCCTGCTTGAGGTTTGAATTTACAGTAATGAAGTCGTATTTTTTTAAGTGACAGCATATTTTGGCACAAGCTGAAGACTCAGCAGAAAACACAAAGACAATATTTTTAATGGAAAAGGAGAAAAAACCTAATGCTTTTTACACATACAAACATAGTTATGAGTCACTAAATGAGTTAACTGCTTTATATTGCCTATGCCTTTTTTATATTCATGCCTTAATACAAATATTATTCATCTACACATTAGCTTAATCTATATTGAGAAAAGCTTAAGATTCTTGCATGAAGTTTGTATACTAGAAAAAGAGAAATCTAAGTATTATTAAAAAAATCTAAAACATGTTCATTTGGAAGCTGCAGACACCAACATTACTAAAAAACACCATAAAAGACTTACCGATATTGCCAGCCAGTGACAAGATTGGTGTATTTCATTAAGTAGCCACAAATATTTTCCATGTGATCACTACCAAAAGAGAGAGAAAAGCCATCAGACAATACCAAACATATTTTAGATCCTTCTGACCATCTTTACTCTCAGGAGATGAATTTTATGTTCAGTTTTAGAATGGCACTATCAATTTAATAAAGTTACACTTTAAAGATTTTCCAGCCTTGTTCCTAAAATAGCTTCTTAGGACAATTTAACCAGACTTATTGAATTCCAAATAATTTCCAACCATAATTAGCTGCAACAATTCAACAGGCACTTCTAGACACATTTTTACAACTTTCATGTAATTAAAGAATTTGTATCCATGCTGTTTCTGGTTCCTGCTCTCTCTTCAAAACATATTTTGTACTTCTGGACTCCTGAACAAAATTAGTTTTCACTAATTTATTAACAGACCCCTGGATTGCAGCCACCAACCTAAACAGTTTGTAGCTACTCCTACATCAGTGTGGTGTTATTAATCCCTGGTGTCCAGCACCCTTCCCCTACACAGTCATGCTCCTGAATAGATGTTCTATAGAACACAACACATTCTGCAACCTAAACCAGAAGCCAAAACATCTCCTCCTCTGGCTTGGCAGGAAAATCCAATAGTTTCTCCTTCGAAGATTCGACTTGCAACATCCACCAAAAATGAGAATCCACCAAAGACACTTGGCATGGAGACTTAATATCATTATAGGCAAAATATATTGCCATCTCTGAAAATCAATTGCCCTAAATAAGGCTTAGAAGTACCATGGCTACAAATTACTCACTTTAAGACCATGGTTTAAAGACCCATTTTATGCTGTATGTTCCCAAAAATCTAGAAATGCCACCTCAATGCCCTCACCTCACAGTAGGGCACAACCCCACACTGAAGAACACACTCTTGATAGACAATTCAGGTCCAGCATGAAAAAAAAGTTCCTGTTATTACACAGAAGAATTGAAACAATGACCCAAATATCAGACACTATTTGCTTCTCCAAAATAAATTTGTTTCTAATCTTATTTAAATTTTAAATTAAAATTTCTGTAGGTTGTAGTAGGTTGAAGATTAAATTAAATTATTCAGAGTCCATTGGAGCAGCAGCAACCTCTCTTGGTTGTTAAACGGACAAAGTAGCTCCTTGTCAGCAAAAGGGGAAAAGTGGGGAAAACAGGACTATGAGAACCAAGGGATCATCTCCCTTAGTGGGTTTTGGTTGCAAAGATAACTGGGCTAAGTACTGGGGTAAATTCTAAGTAACAGCTGAAGCTGCAGTCTACACTTCATTTATAGACAGCAGATTAATCAGAAATCTGACAGTTTGATGAATATAATATGTCACACTGTTTCATCTTAAAGGAAGCCATTTAGGGTGACACTAATGAAAACAGCCACAGAGTAAATCACTGCCATTCAGTGATATAACACAAGCCAAGAGATACAAGAATGTACATTTTTTGAAGAAAAAACCCAAGCTACTGATTTTAAATGCTACTTTTAAAAGCAAAAATATGTGTCCTAGCTATTACAGCAGCAATCGGTATTGCAGTAATATCCTGCAATGGAGAGCAGCCAGCAGGACTATCTAGGAATTTAATTTCTAATAGCTCATTAAGTGGTACTACAGATAAAAATAAAACCAAGGAGAGCAGAGGGTGTTGTATATTTTAAACGTACAGAGAAGCAAAAGGAGACATAATCAAACTCATCCTCTGCAGACGCCTCTCATTTGTTATTATTGGCATACAAGGGAAGTACAGTTTAGACTTGCTCACTGTCTTAATTTAGCTGAAAATTATGAGATTGCATAGTCATAAAAATGCATGAGCTTGGGTTTCACTCATCTGAAAATTGTCCCTAGTCACACCTAATTGTTTTTCAGCTCCAGTGAATGCAAGCTACACCCTTGCTTTTCAGTGACACACTGTACATAGCCCTGCACATTCGGGCTACAGCCACTGCACCCCCATTAACTAATGTGCCTAAATCACAGGTACCTTTAACAGAACCCAAGAAAAATCAAAAAGGTAAGTTCAGACTGCAGAGGATACAGCAGGACTATGTGTATGACCTATGGAAGTCCATTCATCTGACAAGGCTAAATTAAATAGCCTTTGATTAAATTAATTTGACCTCTGGGGGATTTTTTGGGCGTGGCAGATAAAATAGCTGACTTTGTCATGCAGAAAAACACTGTAGAAGGGAGTGCAGCTCTTCTGGTGATGTAGGTCCACATCAAATTACCATCACATTTTGCCACCATCTGCATGTTCCTTTCCACTTGGATTTTCACTTTGTCTGGACCTAAACATCTTCAAATGCCTCCTCTTCAATAATTTATATTTCTAACCTCATCGGTCTCAGAGGGTTCAAGCTGAAAGGCTTTGAAAACACTGCCCCATGGAAGTCTGAGAAAGTGACAGAGAACTAATATTTCAACATATGAACTAAGGCTTATTTTTAAATAAGTAGAAATTGCAATCCACAAAAAAGTAAACTCTATAACTATACATAAACCCATGACAGAACTGCAGTTAACCTCCTAATCTTCTTCTGCATGTATGAATACAGAAGAATGTTCTCAGTATTATTTTTGAACAAGGCCAGGGATTGTAACTAAAGCATTTCTTCAAGAATTTTAAGGTTAGTGCCTCCACAGCAAGAGTTAAACCAAGATATTTGTTGTTGCTAAAGCAGTGATGTAAGGCAGTAAACATCTAAAAAAAATACAAAACCACAGCCAACCCGAAGAAAACCCAGTAACATTTCACTAGTATGGAGTTGACAGCCAAGCTCTACAGAGCACTACAGAAAGCTTGTAAAATGGTAGACTTTGAGAACAAGAGGTTGAGGTTCCAGCACTGGCTCTGCTCACAGATAACCACAGTTCATAAAATATGACTAAGCCCCTACTGCTGTTTCATTGGAAAGAGTGCTGGCAAAAGCTGTCTCAAAGTCACCAGTCTACTTCAAAAGCCTCCAAAATTTCCAACATAGGGGTTTTTGACTTCTAGAAAACAGATTTCAAAAGTGAACTTGACACAAAACACTGAGCAACATAAGATTGACAGTGAGGGCTGGCTCCCTTGGGATCCTTCCTGATTTTCAGAATCCCTTTGCAGTCACACTGCTGCCTACGTGCACGTACATGTACCTATGGGTACGTGTGTCTCTCCATAGCCAAGATGCTGTTGTTGCTATTTAAAATGCTCACCACAGTCTCAGATTGTCAGAGGAATAACAACAGCTCAGCACCATGAGTCAACAATCCCTAAAGGCCCTATTTCTGTAGAAATTCACATGTCCTGTCAAAGAAAGGAAATGTTGCAACAGAGAGATCACAGTCTTAAGGACATGAAAAAAAAATTATTTTAACTTTTGCTGGGCTACTTTAAGCGAGGGTATTATACAAATCACAATCCAGAAAAAAAATATGCAGAACACATACTTTTCAGAACAGAACAACATACTTTTCAATTGAGAACAACATCTGAACTCTAGCCCAGCAACATCTATCACCTCCCAAAATCTGGGTTTTTTTCCCAAAGGCTGAAACACCATTGGATTTAACTGTCCATTTATCACAATGTTTTCATTTATAAATATTGTGAGACAGACTGAAACTGTCCATGTAAGCAAATGACAGACGTCTGTGAACAATTACACATCAGTTCATATTCTTCCCACAAAATTATCCCTCCCTTACATCAAGGATGTTTACCACAAGCCAGATTTCTACATATCTACATGCTACTAAAAAAAATAATAGGAATAAAAGATTCACAAAGGATCACTGTTAGCTTATTTATCCTTCTCTGGTTTTACTTGTCCTTTCCTAAGTTGCAGCAGCTGTCAGTGCCTTGCAGGGTGGTCTCCTGTCCTGGGGAAGAAAGAAGACGGTGACAATCAGGCCAAATTCCCCTGTATCCTGTTTAGGTGCAGCACCCGAGCTTTGCACGCAGATACTGAGGAACAGTAGTCCCATAATGACGTCTTTCAGGAGCCTCTGCCAAGACACCCAGGCTCACACCTGGGCCAACATTTTCTCTGAGAAGCAGCAGCAACGCAAAAGGCTTTGCCAACCTTTTTCCATACCCGTCATGGGTAGGTTTCCATGAAAGCCCCACAGAAAAAAAACATAGCAGTGGCACAAAAATTACACCCATCAGGAAAGCAGTAACAGAACAGTTCCAAGACTGCCCTTCAGATGATTTTCATTTTGCTGGGACCCAGACAGCACCACGTGGGATGCTTTGAGCAGCCAAGTCCCTGAAGACCCAACAGCTGTCTGAAGAGCAAATGCAGCGGCCAAAGGCTTCCCCACCGACTTGCGTAAGGCCTGACTTCAAGTGGCAGCTGAGTATGTGTGGATTTGCTGCCAGCAGGAAGGATGGCCAGGAGCCTGGAGCCCATGAAGATGTCAGGGAGGGCTCCTGAAGGGGGATCCAGCCTCCAGAACTGCCACGACCACTATTATGACAGTGCCTCTAGATCCTGGCCAAGGGAAGATGCCCTTTTCTACTGAGCTCACAGCAAGATGCAAACCCCTGGTGAAAGAGACTGTCTTCATATTAAAAGCTTGCAAAGCATGAAAAAAAGGAAATAAAGAAATGAGGTTTGTAACAGTGCAAACCAATGAGTAATTTCAACTATACAGTTTGGAAAAAGCAGTGACCATTTTCACTGAACTTGTTCATCTCTATTTGCCCACAGGTTCACTGTTGGCAATGGCTTGCTTCTTCCTCACTGGGCACTGCAAAGTGCTTATCTACAGTGCACTGATTCCCCTTTTTATTGCACAGAGGGGTAGGCAGTGGAGAAGAGAAAGGGGAAAAAAATCCCAACAGCTATGTCAGCATTGAGCACTTTGGGCATGTCTTCTGCAACTGCAAGAAACCACCACCAAGTTAAGCACGCTCCAATTCCACAGCTCTGTGGTGCAGGAGCAGGTTCCCCAGTAAACCCAATAAGGTAAAGCAGAAGCATCAATCAATTACCTCTGCTTTTCCAAACAGCTTTTGGAAGAAAGGAAAAAAACTATCCTTGCTGTGCAACTCACCAGCAGTGCTCTACAGTCAGCTGTGAACTGGCAGCAAAGCTCCTGCTCTTCAGCTCATGCGTTTGACTACTCAGTTATAAATTTAGAAACCAAAAACAAGTGCAAGGAAAAGAGGTCCAACACCATGACAAGAACATCAACAGCAGACCCTGAGGATACTTCCAGAACACCACTTGGCTCCAAGTACGTAGCAACACATACCCCCTCATTAGATATAAAAACTTCTCTTCACATGGACTCCTGTAAATCCTTGGGAGTACAGACAAGCATTGGAAGAGCAGCACGGGGTTGTCACAAAGAAAAGGTGTGGCACAGCCAAAATGAGCCATCAGCTGTCCTTGATTCCACCATAATGCAGCCCAGCCTCCCTTCCCCTGGGGAGAGGGGCTCTTCCACGGCCCACCCTCCCCAACTCTGGCTGTCAACACAACAGGTGTTCTGCCACCTCAAGTCCTATCAATACTAGTTCTCAAGGACAATGATAAATCAAGCTAACAGGGCTTTTTTTAAAACCATCTTAACTAGATTTGTATTCCATTCTCCTCTTTTCAGCATTAATGGCACAGGTTAATTATATACAAATGAAACTACTGTAACACTTTAGCAGTGTAGCAAGTAGAAGAAGAGAGACAATATTTAATTAATAAGTAGCAAAACTGTTCTCACATAATGATTATAAAACTGATTATTTAACTACTTTATAATTTACAGAGCTCTCTAGCTCTCACAATACATCTGCCTAGAAAAAATTGCAGTGACATTCAGCTCAGCAATTTGTCTCACAGGTGAATACCTCATGTCAGCAAGAACTCCACTTATGGACAATTTATTTGTGGATTTGCATCAGCGGAACAGAACTGAAGCTGCACCCAAGAGTCAGTAGCCAACCCAGCAGATTTTGCTGCAATGGTATCAGTGGAAAACAAACTGTAGATTTAGCCAACATCATTTTAGAGCTGGAGCAGACAAAAACAAGGACCTCAAAAGGTCGGAATTCTGCCCTTAATGCCTCTGGAGAGGTTGCCTGTAGCTTTGCTACCACTTATTTTACCAGTTTACATAGCACACCATAATGCAGTTGCACACATTACTGTTAACAAAACTCAAAACTCTCTCAAAATCTAGTTTCAGAAAGCTCAAGCAGTCAAATTAAAGCTGCTCTGCCCAATGAACAGTACTGATACAACATATACAAGGCAAACACTGATGGATGAGCATCTTTGCAGTTTTGGACAATCTCCTTCCTATGATACCTGGGAAAGCAGTGAATCCTAGTAAGCACTATCCACAGAGACTGGTGGAGCAAACCTCTGTATTGTTCAGTTATTCTTTGGCACAGTCCAACATGGTTCAGCTTACTACATGTTCCATCCCAAGGCATTCTGCTCTCCTTCTAGTCCAGTAGCTCTTATCCTACCAGAGATATGCAGATATGCCCTTGCAGTTTTGAGATTTGAGTATTTGTGATTATGTATTTTTAAAAGATTATATCGACAATTACACATTGGCATTCAGGACTCTGCAGCAATGAAAGACTGAAATAGAAGGTAAATACACTGGTCAGCTACCTCAGATGAGCCTCTTGCTTTGTAATTATTTTTTAATTATTTGCAACATTTCAGGTTAAATACTGAGGATAATAATTATTATCACCTGTCAAGTAAATAAGAACACACTTAAAGAGCCTATTGTCAATTGATGTTATCCAAATATTCATAAATACAAGCAAAAGCCTGTGTGGACTACCAGACTCCAGAAGCAATGGCCAGTAGTTTAAAGTCTAGCTGGCAAACAATTAAAAGTGGTGCAATTCAGCAGCCCTGAATGACATCTTCTAACTCTGAAGCTTTGAGCAGGAGGCTGAGCCAGGAGGATTAGAGATTTCCCAGAGGCCCATCTCAACCCAAATTATTCTATAAATCTTGAACACAGAGAAATTAAGCAAAAATACTCTTACATTAAAATTGAGGCATAAGACACCAGGAAGATTTAAACTCTAAATAAGAAAGTATACACATTAACCACCTATGACTATGGCCATATATAAAGAGAGCAGGGGTACTTCCTCTTTGGTGCTTGAAGGGAACAGTGATTCCCAGACATGGGAAAAGTGCTCCTTTTCATCGTGCAATGAGTATTAGCTATTATTAATTTGGCACTCATGCTCTAATAATGAGCTCCCTCATGGTTTTTTGTGCTTGCTATGGACATTTTTGAAGGAGTTGTGTACTGAACAGTAAGAGGACAAAAGCATTATCATTCCATTTGGATATAGGGAACTAAGGTACAATGAATTTTCTGCCTAATTTCGAGACAAATGCAGTCCAATTTTTATTTTATTTTATTCATACATTCAAATCATGGGTTCTGCTGATTTCAGCTGCAACAGTGACCCTGCAAAAGTTTTGCAAAATCAGAGCCAACTGTTGCAAAAACAGTCCTCCAAGAAAAAGAGGAACACAGTTAGTGATCACCAGGGAAAACCAGTTTGAATAATATATGACTATTACCACAAATGAAGCCAGAGCCAGGGTCAGAAACCAGCTCCTTTATTTAGCATCCTGCAGTTCTGCCCAGCAGATCTCTTGCTTCCTGATACATCACCATGCAATGAAAGTAACCAACTTTCTCAGTGCAAAACAGGCTCTTTGGGAAACTAATTTGACAATACCAAAACATTAACCAAGACTTCAAAGATTTTCAGCCTCCTTGAAAACTCTGGAATTCACAACTGAAAGCAAAAAAGAAAAAATGCTTACCCACCATAAAAAGCTCCAAAGCAGGCTGTCAAATACAGGATTGGCAGCTTAACACACAGAAAGGAACAGCATTTCTCCTACCCAACTTCAGCCTGCCCTCCCCTCCCATTTCAGCATTAAACACACAGAAGAGAAAATCTGAAAAGGTACAAGCTTTGAAAGCTCCCTAGGAAGAAAGTTGAGTGGCAGCATTGCCAGCGGACAGCGATCCCCTACAAGAATTCACCAGCGCTGGCAGGTGATCAGAGGGCACGTCAAGGCAAGGTCTCTAAGTAAACAGGGGTCACTGCACTTGTGCCTTAATTTTCACAGCACGATGAGTACAGCACAGGAACCTTCCCAGGATAAGGTAACAGCAGCAGCTGGTGCTTTCTGCTTCTGCATTAAAGCCATGTGATCAGGTCAGGCACATGCAGTTTGTTTTCCATTGTCTCTCTGGGGAGAGAATGTGTGTGGCACAGCAGGATGTTAATGTTGTACTCCAGTTAATTAACTGTCTGCTACATAATTAAATTAGAAAAGGTGAAGTTGAAAAATACTCTTTGCACTTAGTGAAGGACAGATATTTGTAACACCATTAACTCCGGCAGAAATCTATTCCATGGACAGCACAAATTACTTGGTATTTAGACACTACCCTAAAAATGGTGCTTCTTCATTTTAGCTTAATTTGAGCTCTAAGTGAACATCCCACTATGAACACAAGTACACTGGATGCCAGAACCAACTCCCACATGTGGCACCTCTGAATGTCCAACATGGAGAGGCTCTGAGAAGCAAGAGAGGGACAGTGCTCTTGATAGTCACTCACTGAGGAGCCACAGGGCTGGAGAAGGAAGCCCAGACCTTGTCACCTGGCTCAGGAATTGGGCTCACATTCCCTACTAGAACAGCAGTCAACACGAAGCTCCTGCTTAAATTACCCAAACCTGTTTCCCCAACTGTATCCACTTACTACCCCTCACACCAAGATCTACTTCTCTTAACTTATGACACATCTGCTCCAACGCCAATTTTCCAAGTTTAAATACATGTGTGAACACGAAGGGCTCACCTGCCTTTTGAGAAGTGCCTGGGGCTTTAGCAACTGTAAAATCAGTTTGGTAAAAGATGACCTTAATATTTTAATAACATAGAATGCATCCTGAGATGGATGTAACTGGCTGTTCATTTTAAATATGAGCTTCTTGTCTATTCTAATGAGCAAATTTTGTGAAGTGCAGAATTTCTAAATTAGTGGTAGGAGCACGATATACTCTTTGAGCAAAGAGTCAAATGAGGATAAACAAATTCAGGCACTAGTTTTTTCAGCCAGTTCCCTCCAGCATATCAAACAAATGTGACAGCACTCCTATTCTGAGTTTTAGTAATAAAAAGGAACACACAAAATTGCAGAAATAAATTCTGAATTTCACAGCCACTTGAGAAAACCACTTGAGAAAATCATCTCTTCAGCACTCCAAACCACACCTCAAAAGACCAGCAACAAGTCAGAAAGTGAGCAGCATGGACTTTCTGAAGGTCCTGCAGTGCTGAGCTATCTCCATGCATCACCAGAAACAGAAGCAAGGAAAGTCAGGACTCACTTTGACACAGGCTTGGCATCAGAGCTACCAGGCAAGCCAAAAGATGCCAGTACAAACATCACCTCCCTTGGGAGCTGGCATCTCAATGTGACAATGCCAGCAGGTTCTTACAACGGTGGGATACTGAGGAAGTGAGCTGCAAGAGCAGGGGAAAATCAAAACAAAAGCAGGCCTTGCCAGACCTCCCATCTGGGAGTGACACTACAAAATTACAGCCTCTCTCCTCTGCTGCTGTGCACCACAAAGAAGGGAGTTCCAGTTATTGATTCCAGCAAATATACACAAATTCCACCCAGAATCCCAAAGAATTTTGTTTCAAGCAATGCAAAAAGAAAAAACAGAACAAGGGAGATGAGTAATAAAAAGGAAGAACTAGGGGTACCAGTGTTAGAAAGAACTGTCCTAGGATGACACTAACATTTTCATGAAGGTTTGGGACATTTCTTCTACTTAGCAAGCAACAGGGACGTAGCATAAATTCTGGCCTGCTCTCAGGAGTCAGTAGATTACGTCAGCACACACCACCCTACTGCAGCCTAAGCAAGGGTTTGATTCCCAGACAAGAACAGAGGACCAGCAAGGGAGAGGTTTGCAAATGCTGTTGAACACTGAGCTGCCATCACCTCCTGTATCTGTTTCTACCAAGCTGGTTCCAGCTTTAAAGACCAAACAGATGAAATTTATCCTCCCAAGATCAAACACTTCTTGGACTGTAACAAGAACACAGAGAAACTAGAAACACTCAGTACATCTTATTGCACTAAGACTGACTCTGGGACACCCCCAACACAAGGGGTATCAGTATTGTATCAGTTTCAAGACACTTCCCTTTACTACTACTAATTAGATCATTTTTGCAAGCTAGCACAAATGAAAATCAAATGCTTCCACAGCCTAGCTCAGTTTCACATGCTTTGCTTCTACGTGTTTGAAGTGCAAAGCTTTGTTAGTCATCCTCAACAGCAACTGGGATCAAACTTAGAAATGAGCATCACCTTTAAAACACATTTCCTATTGGATGATTTTACGAAAAAGTGTTCGTGATCATCTCAAAATGCAGAATTAAAACATATTCACTTGTTTCAGTTACCAATTCTTCTGCTACATTGTCACACGCTGGCCTGCTCAAACACAGAAGACTGAATTAAGGTCAGTAACTGTTCACTCCCCTTTTTTAGTACTTATGAAGAGACTTGCATAATATCAACTGAAAAAGCTCTAAAGCCCACAAAAGAAGACTGGCAACCATTTCACTTGTTTAAAATTTGTTATCCATTTGCATTCGATACCAAAAAACATTTAGTGTTACCCTTTGGCAAAACTCTCTCTCTGCTCTTCTTCTCAGCCTCCTACTGCAGCCCAAAGCCACATGGAGTAATTCTGCAAGAGAATCTGTCTTAACTTAACAAACTAATTAATGACAAGCAGAAGCCACCCAGCATGAGGAACCCTCTTACTGGCCATTGTCACACCTAACAAGAAAAAAAAAAAAAAGTAAAAAAAATACTATCAGTCTAGGAAATTTAGTCCTTGAAGCTACTTTCACCCAAATGGTTTTCTATACTAACTGACAACTGTGAATAACCCTGCAGCACTCAGGCAAACTCTCTGGAACAACTAAAAAAAGGCAACTCACTTCCTTAAACAAAGAGAAAAATATGCAATCTGCAGTATTTTTTAACTATACATGGCTAAATCCATAGTGAACAGATGCTAAAACCATTTGAGAAATAAGGAACAAAGACAGCTATCTACAAAAATACAAGCAGAAGTGAAAAAGTAAATAGGTTTTGAAATATAACTTATAAGCTTCAAAATCAGCAACCATTTGGGAAATTCATGAACACTTTACCTGTATTTCTAATGGCAGGGGACGAAATGCTGGGAATACTTTCAATAGCAGAACTGATCTACATATTTGAGAGCAGAACCACTAAGAAAAACATAAGAGGACAGCACATTAGCATGTCTCCAACTGGGAAAGACAATCTTGTTTCTCTAGTCAACTACAGTGCTTTGAACATTTTATTTTGTAGATAAATAAGAACCAGTGATTGCCACTCACTTCTCTCAAAATTCTCTCTCTGAAAGCCCCTCTCTCTTCTCTCTCTGAAAGCCCGCCAGGGTGACAGGACTTGTTACACTTCTCTGGCATATGTTCTGATCAGCTCTCCATTCAGCTCATAGACAGAGAATCTGCTTTCTGGTTGTGAAATTTTTGTTATTTGAATGACTACAAATCACATTGCCACAGAAGTACCAGCCCAACCTGCCTCCTTTCTCTCACTGCTTTGAAAGCACTCTTGCTCATTTAACCCAGAGCAAGGCAAAAACCAAATGAAGATGGTCATAAGGTAAGGCAGAATTGCTGAGTGAAAGTAATTCTGTGCGTGAGGATGTACTTACTTCACAGCTTGGTTACTGCTGAAAATAAAGAAAATATTGTAATCTTAAACTACTTGATCAAGTAATCTTATAATAATCTGAAGTTATTCAGAAGTCTTACCTCCTGGTAATTGTTTATCTAAATGAAGACAGGGTTAAAGAATTTAGTGTGCAGTGCAGCCTCTGAGGCTCTCTTTGCCTACTTAAATGCAAGTTTACACTCAGGCTGTTCCTGCCCCAGTGAGGAAAATGAAGCCAATGGCTGGTTGTTCTCAGACACACTCTGACCTGATCATATATTCACAAGAAAACAAGATCACTTCCTGTCAGATGACTAAAAGAGCAGCTTCTCAAGAACTCTTAAGGACGAAGTTTGACAGGAGATTCAGCTCTATCTCCGCATCATCTGAAGTGCCTGGCAGTCTCTGGTTATCACTTCTCCACTATGATAAATATCTGATCTAACTCTATCACAGCTATTTAAAAATCTCCCTGTTATTCCCCTACAGAAATATAAAGCCAGACTTTCTGCTTAATTTTTTATTTTCTAGATACTCAATTTATGCCAAGTATGTGTGACCTTGCACCTCTTTGAGAATTTCAGTTTTCATTATTTCAGGTTGTAGCAGTCTTGGAGGTTTATTTTTTATCCATAGTCTTAATTCCCCACTTGGAGCACTGGAGTATCAAGTACCTGTTGTCCCACTGTCTGACAACTCTGCTATAGCTGTTTTGACCAGATGCTTCACCAAATAGTGATCTAAACTTCGGCACCAGATGTGGTCTGTGGAGAACAAGTCCTTCAGGATCGTACTCCTGCCAATCTATGAGATCACACATTGCTCAAACTCTGTGCTATGAAGTTAAAGATCAAACTTCCACCAAAAGTTCCCAGAAAATCTGTTTCTGAAACCCATATGTTAGACACTGATTTATCATTGGGGAGTTTGTCTTTTGTCAAATACATTTTAGCACAAAAGTAATTCATAAAGTGAAAACTAAGTTACAGCATCTCATTCAGGAGGGCTTTCTAGGGAAACGGGAGGGAAAGGTGATATTTTGAGGGTAATTAGATATAGAGACAAATGTAGGAGTAAATAATTGATCCCAAACAGAGCAGAGATTAACAGTGAGGTATCTCAAGTGTCCACAATAATAGAATTAGTACACTAAATTTCTCCAAATGATCTAGAATGAAAAAATAAACTGCACTAAAGTTTTAGAGCAAATTAAATAAGATATTGATAGCTACAAGGAAAAAGAAGGACAGCTCCCACTTAAAGCTGTCAAACCACCAAAATAGCTAACACTCAGGACCAGTTCAATTTTTGTCATACAAGCCATAGCATTGAAAGAAGAAACAAAGCAATTGGATGGATAATTTTAAAAAGTGGAATTTCACTGTACAGCAATGACCAGTGACCACCATCTCAAACACAGTATCGCTAAAAAGACATCCAGGCAAATCAGGCATCTCAGCTGTTCCACTGCCTCCAATTCCACATAACAATATAAAATATTTCCATTTTGACTGCATAAACTAACTCCTGTGTTTCACAGTGAAACACAGATAGTGTGTGCTTGGTTACAGTAATAGCAATTTTCATTAGAAAATTCAGTTCTACTTGAATCCAGAGTTTAAAAAGCAACTGGAAAAACAGTGCTTACAACAGCCAATAGCTACATCTGACAACTAGCTTTCCCGACTGAACAGCCTGAAATATTCACCCTGAAATCACCACTCCTCTTTCCGGCACTAGTCACCAGAAAAGTAAAATACTCATGACCCAGATTCTCAGCGATGACCGCGCTGTTCACTCCCTACTAAAAGCACCAGGGCGCTCGGTGCCCGCATATCCCGGTCCCGGGTGCTCGTGTCCCGGGGTCATCCCCGTCCCTCCGTCCGCCTGTAGCACGCTCCGGCTCTGCGGTCTCCACACGCAGGGAACAGCAAGCCAGTCCATCTGGGCTAGCAGATGACGGCTCTGGAGAGTCTCCATTTGAGGGAGAAGTGTGCAAACTTCACAGAACAGCAGCATTTTCAACAGCAACATGGCAGAACTCCAGCCAAGGAGGAGAGACCCGGGAGCAGGGATTCGGAAATCTCCCAAGTGATGCTGTAGAGCCCGCTACCAGCGTGTGAGTGCGAATGAGTTCAAACAGAAAGCACAGCAGAAAAAAAAGCATATGGAAACCCTCAAGTCTCCCAAACACACAGGCAAATAATTCAAACTAATGCCGTGAGCTCAGCTTCTCCGGCTTTCTCTGCTCCCTTCTGCTGACTTGCTGAACCTGAGTAATCATCCCGATTTATGCTAAGCAGAGCCGCTCTTAAAACAAGTTAGATAAGATTGAAACTCCGTGCACACTCGGTTTTGCTACCAGCAACTAACAGAAAGCATCAATAAAAAAATTAATGACTACCATTAAGTTCTTTAAAAAGATCTAAAACTCGACACAAAGTTTGGCTTTTTTTTTTTTTTTTTTAAGGCTGGAAAGAGGTGAAGCGCCTCCAACAACTTTAAACAGGTCTGCACGTTCTGCGAGGGGAAAAGAGGATCTGAAAGGCAGGAGCAAAGGCACATCACCGCCAGCAGCTTTGTGCTGATGGGGAACGGGAGCCGCCCGCCTGCCACAGGGATGG